>UESW01003443.1:48829-75250 GCA_900491605.1 Calamus simplicifolius
CAACCAACTTTGAAATATAAATTTGACTTAGATAATGTTGTTTTAACAGTAAAGCTCAATTTCAAAGCATTCTCATTAAGTCATTGATCTTTAAAAGATTGATATAGAAAATCATTTTTGAATTCATAAGTATAGCTCACTGAAACATATATTCAATTGATTCATGAAACTCATTATAATTTTAATAGTTCATAGTTTCCAATTTGAAATTGAATATTTCATTGGTTAACATAACATTTTCATAGCCTTTTAGAAAGTAAAGCAATGTCTTTTGGAAATCATCAAAATTAATAAGTTGGGGCAATTATGTTTTAATAATTTCTCAACAATGTGTTAATTCAAGTACATTCAAGTATGTAATTCCTAGATACATGCTATTAAAGCAAGAAGGCAAGAAATCCTAAGATACATCCTAGGATAGGATATCAAAATCAAACATGCTTATACACAATTTTCTTTAAATGTCCAATCATTTCCATAATATCATCTTTTGAGTTTTCTTAAAACTTTCAAGACAAGCTTCAATTTGAGAAACGGCGAGGTTGATATCTTTCTTTAGTTGACTGGTAGCATGAAGATAAGTTCCAGAACCGTCTGCAATGCCTTCCATCCTTTCAAAAATCTTATGAAGATCAGCGCTAAAGGATTCTACCGAGTTGCTAATGGAAAAAGAAATCATGTCAAGCCTTGAATTGATCTCTTCCTTCAACTGATTGAACTCCTCTCTCAACTGACACATCTCATTTGTCCTTTGACTATCATACTCAGCCAGTAAAGCTCTGAGCTGACCTATTTGCTCCTAAGAAAATCTTCCAGATGCCAAAGATGACTGATGTGGATGGTGAGTGCTTGGTCCAGCCATTGATGGTCCAGCAGTAGATGGTCCAGCAGAAGATGGTCCAGGAATAGATGGTCCAGGAATATCCTCTCCTCTGACCTCCTCAACTCTAACTTCTTCTGCTCTGCCTCTTGTCCTCTTTTTATCCAATTTCCATTCTCTTTTCTGAAGCCCATCCGATGAATTGTAGAGACACTATAGTAATCAGTATGCCTTAATTTTCTTAGTGGCTCATTATCCATTATTAGCACACCTTGGCTTCTAAAGACTAAGGTTAGTATCATACCATACGGCAGTGTTGATCTCTTCTTAGTTACTGCTTCTGCCATATAACCAATCATCATACCAGCAAGATTAACAGGTCTTCCAGTGAGAATACAGTCCATCAACAAGATGTTTCACTCCGAGACATACTCAAACCTTCCAATTTTAGGAAATAAAATTCTTCCACAAAATTGTGAAGTAACCTGAGTTCCAAATTAAGTTGATTAGCCAAGATTTCTTCAAACTCAGAAACTTCTCTTCCTAACATCCTAGATAGGTCACCTCCTTTGTCATCATGTTGATATTCAACTAAACCAATAGTAGTCATCTCCAATAGATTTTTAAGAGTTTCAGCCGTGATAATCACTTTAGTTCCTCTTACAAAACTCACTAAGCCTCTCTCTCCTCTACATAAATCATTGTAAAATTCTCTCACAAGGGCAGGGTATGTAGGGACATCCAAAGAATAGACTTCTCACATCTCATTTCCTTTAACAAACGACCAATAGCGAAGCCCTCCGAAGCAAAAAAAGTCAAAATCTACTTTTCTTCCGGTAGTAATGGCCTTACCCGCTAATTGGTCTACTCGTGGAGAAGATGGTGAGGGTGGAGAGTCATCTTGAGTGGCAGATGAAGAAGACGGCGAAGGTTGCCTCCGATTTGAACAGCGCTTCGTTGGAACAGTCGAACCACCAATGATAGCACGCCTTTTAGGAGCCATGGGATTCGATTGGAATGAGTTATTGAGAGATTTGAGGGATTTGGAGGGATTGAAATTGGTTTGGAACGGTTTGAAAGGGTTTAGGAGACGATAGGTTTCATTTGGGGTCGACTCCGCCTTTTTATTTTGACCTAGTTCCACTTAGAGTCGACTCCCGAAAATGAGGTGTCGGCTCCGAACCAGAAAATCTGTCAGTGCTCGAATTAGAGTCAGCTCTACAGAAGCCAGAGTCGGTTCTAATTGCCCAGACAGAACATCAAAATATGAAGGTGTCGACTCCATAAACTGCAGGTGTCGACTCCACAACAGTTTCAGTGAAAAATTTGAATTTCAAGGATCTGAAACTAATCAAATTAATCATCAAACTCTAGATAAGTATTCCTTAACAATTGGGGAAACAATAAATCAAATTTCTAGATAAATTTCCTTATTGAACATAGAGGATTTTCAAGAAATTAATGAAGTCTAGATAGTTGTTGTCCTTAAGGGTTTCAGAAAATCATTCTAAAGGATCACAAACTCCTAATTCTCCTCTAAGATAACAAAATCTTTCCTCACTCAAAGGTTTGGTAAAAATATCAGCTAATTGATCATTAGTATTAACATATTCAAGATAAACATCTTTGTTAGTTACATGTTCTCTAATAAAGTGATGTCTAATTTCTATGTGTTTAGTTCTTGAATGTTGAATTGGATTCTTAGTTAGATTAATGGCACTAGTATTATCATATTTAATAGAAATTTTATCAAGTGTGATACCATAATCTTCAAGTTGTCGCTTAATCCAAAGGATTTGAGAACAACAACTTCCAGCTACAACATACTCTGCCTCAGCAGTGGATAATGCAACCGAATTTTGCTTCTTGCTAAACCATGAGATTAAGTTACTTCCTAAAAGTTGGCATGCCCCACTTGTACTATTTCTATCTAATTTACAACCAGCATAGTCAGAATCAGAATAAGCAATCAATTTTAAGGTTGAGTCTCTAGAATACCTAATCCTACATTTTTAGTTCCATTTAAGTATCTAAAGATTCTTTTAACAGCAAATAAATGTGCTTCCTTAGGATTAGATTGATATCTTGCAATAAGCAAACAGAAAACATGATATCTGGCCAACTTGTCGTTAGGTAAAGAAGTGATCCGATCATATCTCGGTAATGCTTCTGATCTACATTCTTACCTTCTTCATCCTTGTCCAGCTTGCATGAGGGACTCATTGGCGTACCAAGAGGTTTAGCAGATTCCATACCAAACTTCTTGAGTATTTCCTTTGTGTACTTTGTTTGGTTAATGAAAATCCCCGCTTTCTCTTGTTTGATTTGAAGTCCAAGGAAGAAGTTTAGTTCTCCCATCATGCTCATCTCGAATTCTCCCTGCATTAACTTAGCAAATTCTTGACAAAGGAGATTGTTAGTAGCACCAAATATAATGTCATCAACGTAAATTTGAACAATTAATAAATCTTTTTCTTTTCTTTTTAAAAACAAGGTTTTATCAACATTTCCTCTAGAAAAATTATTTTTAATTAAAAATTTACTTAATCTATCATACCAAGCTCTAGGTGCTTGCTTTAAACTATAAAGTGCTTTGTGTACTTTGAAGACGTGGTTTGAAAATTTATGATCTTCAAAACCAGAAGGTTGTTCAACATAAACTTCCTCATTTATAAAACCATTTAGAAATGCACTTTTAACATCCATTTGAAATAAGTTGAAATTCATATGACATGCAAATGCAAGTAGTAGCCTAATGGCTTCTAATCTAGCAACAGATGCAAAAGTTTCATTAAAATCTATACCTTCTTCTTGATTATATCCTTTTGCAACTAATCTAGCCTTATTTCTAATTACCAATCCATTTTCATCCAATTTATTTCTAAAAACCCATTTAGATCCTATTATAGAGTGGTTTTTAGGTCTATCTATTAGGGTCCAAACTTGATTCCTAGTGATTTGGTTTAACTCTTCCTGCATTGCTAACATCCAATAACTATCTTTCTTAGCTTCCTCTATAGTTTTAGGTTCTATATGAGATACAAATGCAAGATGATTATTGATATTTCTTATTGATGATCTAGTCCTTACACCTTGAGATGGATCACCTATGATTAGGTCCTTAGGATGACCATAAGCATATCTCCAATCTCTAGGTAGATCTTTATCATTATGAGCAGTATCAATACCATCATCCTTAGGTGAGTCATCATCCTTAACTTCAGGTTCTTGATCTAAAGATACATTTAATTTTTCAATATCTCTTTCAATCAACGATGTATCTTCCTCATCATCAGTTTTATCTGAACTTGATGCTAAAGACTCATCAAACACTATATGAATGGATTCTTCTACAACTAAGCTTCTCTTATTAAATACTCTATATGCCTTGCTAGATATAAAATATCCTAGGAAAATACCTTCATCAGACTTTGCATCAAACTTCCCAAGATTAATCCTTACCATTGTTATGAATAAAACATTTACAACCAAATGCATGAAAATAACCTAAATTTGGTTTCCTATTATGCCATAGTTCATAGGGAGTCTTCTTAAGGATAGGTCTGATCAGGACTCTATTTAGGATATAACATGCTGTGTTTATAGCTTCCGCCCAAAAATATTTTGGAAGTTGGCTTTTACATAGCATGGTACGGGCCATGTCTTCTAAAGTCCTATTCTTTCTTTCTACAACTCCATTTTGTTGCGGTGTTCTAGGTGCTGAAAAGTTATGATGTATGCCTTTTTCAAAACAGAATTTTTCAAATAAGTGATTTTCAAATTCAGTTCCATGATCACTTCTAATAGACACTATGGTAGTGTTTTCTCATTAGTGACTTTCTTAACAAATTTCAGGAATATTGAGAAAGTTTCATCTTTGTGAGCCAAAAACATTACCCAAGTGAATCTAGAGTAGTTATCTACTATCATCAGACCATATTTCTTTCCTCCTAGACTTGTGGTTCTAGTAGGTCCAAAAAGGTCCATGTGTAGTAGCTCTAGTGGTCTAGTAGTTGAAACAACATTCTTAGATTTGAAAGAAGTTCTTGTTTGTTTTCCAAATTGACATGCATCACATATTCAATTATTTTCAAAATTTAAGCTAGAAATACCTTTAACTAGATCAATTTTCAATAATTTAGAAATTAGGTGTGTGCTTGCATGACCTAATCTACGGTGCCATAGCCAACCAATCTCATTCATCTTAGCATTATTAGCAACTAAGCAATGAATACTTGGAGATAAATTACTCAAATCAATTAAGTATACATTGCCATAACGTTTACCAACAAGAATAATGCTGTTATCAATGGGTTAGTAACAGTGCAAACAGAAGCTTCAAAGGAAACTTTGAAACCTTTGTCACACAGTTAGCTAATACTTATCAAATTATGTTTAAGTCCATCGACATATAAAATATTATCAATATGAGTAGATGGAGTAATTTGAATCTTACCAATACCCATGATATGGTCTTGACCATTATCACCAAAAGTAACTACTCCACCTCTTTTTGATTCAAGGGTGATGAATTGATCTTTGTCACCCATCATGTGTCTTGAGCAACCACTATCCAGGTATCATTTTCTTTTCAGTCTGATGGCTGCAAGACACTCCTGCAAAATATTCATATCTTAATTTTAGGTACCCAAGCCTTCTTGGGTCCTTCATGGTTAGATGCATTAAATATCGTTCCTTTGGAAACCCAAATCATCTTTCTCTTATTATGTGGAGATTTACACATATAAGATTTATGTCCTTTGTTTCCACATTTAAAACAAGTAATATTTGATGATTTTTCAGCATGTATAAAAATATTCTTCAAAGATTTTTGCTTTTTAAGTGGATTATATCCTAATCCAGCTTTATCAAAAACAACTTTTTGATTATCCAAAATCATATTAAGTTTGATAGAGCTTAGAGTGAATTTATCAACTATAGGTTTAAGTCTATCAACTTCATTTTTAAACTTTCATTTTCTTTTATGAAAAGTTCTTTATCTACAACATGCTTTTCATTTTCTAAGGATAGTTTTTGCATTTGATTTTTTAAATCTTTGTTCTTTGAACTTAAGTTCGCAAAATCATCCATTAATTCATAAATAGCACTATGCAATTCATCAAAAGTAAAGTCATCAAGAAAACTCGGACTTACCTCATCATTGTCCGCCATGAAGCATAGATTGGCCATTTCACTCTTTTCTTATTCTTCGGAACTTGAGCTTTTCGAATCACTCCATGTGGCCATCATTGCCTTCTTTTTGAATTTTTGGGTGCTTTTCTTTAGTTGAGGGCATTCAGATTTAAAATGACCCAGCTTTTTACATTCAAAACAAATAATTTCTTTTTCTTTGTCCTTGTTCTCATCTTTTCTTGCAAAGGGCTTTTTCTTTTCAAACTTCTTCTTCTTCATGAATTTTTTAAATTTCTTGTGATGAGTGCCATGTCCTCATCATCACTTTCATCTTCAGATTCATGAGGCTCTTCCATGTATTCAGAAATCTTAAGAGCCATAGTCCTCTTCTTCTTTGACTCATCATCATCAACATGTTGCTTAATTTGAAGCTCGAGTCATCAAGGATCCCAATAATTCTTCTAGGGGTAAGGTACTTAGATCCTTTGCCTCTTGTATTGCAGTTACTTTAGCTTTCCAAGTCCTAGGTAAAGAACGCAAAACCTTTCTCACAAGATTAGAATTATCATAAGATTTACTAAGACTTTTAAAACCATTAACTATATCAGTAAATCTTGTAAACATATCAGCAATAGATTCACATGCATCTATTTTAAACAATTCATACTTATGAACTAGCATGTTAATCTTGGATTCTTTGACTTGATTTGTTCCCTCATGGGTAACCTCAAGTCTATCCCAGATTTTCTTAGCAGAAATGTAAATAGATATACGATTGAATTCATTTGCATCTAATGAGCAGTTTAAAACATTCATTGCTTTGGCATTAAGTTGTGCCAATTTTTTATCATGTTCATCCCATTCCGTTTCCGGTTTAGGAATCTCCATGCCATTAACTCTAGCAGTGGGTGTGTGTGGTCCATTGACTATAATGCTCCATAGATCATAGTCAAGTGCTTGAATGAAAATTTTCATTCTAGCCTTCCAATAACCATAGTTTGAACCATTAAACAAGGGTGGTCTATTAGTAGATTGGCCTTCGAAAAAAGATGAACCAGCTTGAGTTGCCATGTGGATCTTTGACTCTTGATCGTTAGATCAAATCAAATGAGCACTAGCTTTGATACCAATTGTTGGTCCAGATAGCAACCCAAGAGGGGGGTGAATTGGGTTTTTAAAAAATTTAAACTCTTTTTAAAAATAACCCCCAGCAGAAATAAAAACTTAGGTTCACACAAATTAAAACAGAATATGCATAAATAGAGAGTTAAAAATAAAGAGACAATCACGGCAAACACAGGAGATTTTATAGTGGTTCGGTGTACCTACACCTACGTCCACTCCCAAGTATCTCTTGGGTCCACACTATAATCAATCTGATTACAGCAGAGTTGTTTTGCAAGCTCACAACTTGAACTTGTTATTTTTTTGGGTGCACAACGAACCCAGCTGGTTTTCAAGGCTCACCAGCATAAAACCTAACACCACAAGCTAATGCTTGCATAAGGCTAACAGCCTCAACTGAATCAATCACCAGATTGACACAGCAAACAATATTTGTTTTACAAGATAAACAGATCCTCCAATGAGCAAATATACAATAATAAAACAGAAATAAAAGCATAGGAATCAAAGCCTGATTCGCAGATCTTGGTGGCTTCTTCCTTCTCTTCCTTTGAATGGATCTTCTTTCAAGATGCTCTTGAGACTCAGAAGATCAGAAAACTAGGGCTTCTTTCTTCCCTTGAGATTCTTCGAAATAGAACAACAAAAGCTTGGAATCTCTCTCTTTTCTTTTGGAGAATCAGTATGATCTTTCCTTACGAGTTTTCCCTCTTTTCTCCTTTGATTTTCTGATGGATTTCATAGATTTCTCTCTATTCTTTTCTTTTTGTCTCTCTTGTCTCTTCTTTCTATATTTTATTTTCGGATGCAGCAAACCCTCTTCTTATAGATTCTAATTAATCCATAAATAGTTTGAAACTATCCGTTCGAAACAAGTGTAAGAAGGATTAGAATCAAAATAGTAATAGCCGTTGGGATTAAAAAGATAAAGATAAAGTTTAGAGTCGTTCTGACAGTTCTGGAGCTGCGTCTGACATTCTGGAGTCGGCTCTAACTTTTCTGAAGTCGGCTCTAACTCGAAAATCTTTAATCCGCTTGTTCTGGAGTCGTCTCTGACTTTCTGGGGTCGACACAAAAATCTTCTGGAGTCGACTCTAACAGTCTGGGAGTCGACTCTAAGTCGTGGCCTGAAAAACTATCGTTCTGTCTTTTCTGTTGGAGTCGGCTCTAACAGTCCCGGAGTCGACTCTAACTCTGTGCCGATTTCTGGAGTCAACTCTGTGATTCCATGTGTCGACTCTAATGTCTGCAAACTTACCTTGATATTAGATTCGAACTAGAACTTGATTTGACTCTTAATTTTGATTATCAAATCGACTTATAAGCTGAAAAACTTAATCAAAATCATTAGTAACTTCAAATATTATACTCAAATAGTTTTGTTAATCATCAAAATCCTCAATTGGGTCAACAGTGGAGATTCCACGGAAGAAACCCTTTTCATGGAAAGTAGAGCATCCACCTGAAGACTTTCTCCAAGAAGAGGCTGGCCGCTGGTTATGTGAGGTGGAAGAAAGGATGTGAGTTCTCACATCCACATCCTCACATACGGTGAAGGAAGAAGACGTGAGGGGAGCGGTCTAGCAAAGAAAAATCAAAACCATAAAAATGATTAATAAGGTCTAGCAAATAAAAATCAAAACCATAAAAAGGATTAATAAATCCAAAAAATCAAGGAGGCAGCGGTGATTTGATCCGGTGACCTGGGGGTAAAGGGACGATATCATTGACAATAAAGGTGTTGGGAATTGTATCCTAAAGCCAATCATTTGATGATTGTGTTAATGTAATTGTATATAAATTGATATATTAATAAAAGTTATTTGGTAGTTTATTCATTACAAAAACATCTTCTTAATACTCCTAATTATAATGAAGCCCTTAGGATCTTCCTTCACAATAAAGAAGGATTTATCTTTGAAGGTTCTCAAAAAGGTTCGCGACCATATGATATACTATAAAAGGGCCATAGTACTATCAATTATAGGACGTTGTATATCATATTTGTTGGTTGTCCTCTTAACCAAGGAGTGTAGAGACACTGGTATGACATACAGGTGAAAGTGTAGGAGTACATTTCACCGAACGTGACTCATTTTGGATACTCTACTATCAAGAGTTAATCCAAGAAGATATAGATATAAGTATCCTTCAGACCTAAAGATCACAACCAGTGACTTACAAGCAACTCATTGTACTTAGGTGCCGGACCACCTGGATTTCTAATCCAGCTACGAAAGGTTACTGGGTGCAGTCAAGTACTTGTGGTAGGTAGTTGTGGATCAAGATGGAATTTGACCTATCCTGTTAAAAGGAGAAATGCTTGTGTTTCAATTTAGTAAGACCTTAGCCAAGGCACTTCATGTGAAAGTCACATGATCACTAAAATTGAAATCACTTTATGGATTTACTATTTAGAGTTGATAGGCCCTTAAGCCATCCTTAGCATTTGTGGTCAAGAGGATGAATTATACGGTAACTGTTTCTTAGGGTTCTTGGAGTTTGCTTGGCAACTCTTCGACCTATCCGAACGTCGGGTTCCATTGCTAGATGGGCACATCGATTAGTATAGAAAGTTGTTTCTATGCTACCAGCTTAGGTTCAAACCTAGAGAGTCACACGCATAGAAGTTTCCTAGGATGATATGTTTGCTGATCAACGATTGAGAATCGTATATGATTTAATTAATCAATTTGATTGATTGAATTATCTCAATTGGGTTAAGTACAATTGAATAAGATTCATTTGGTTTAAGTCTATTAGAAGGACTAGTCAATTTCAAATATTGATTAAAATTAGACTTGATTTGGATTTAAATAGATTCAGGACTAGCCAAATTTGATTTGGGCTAGGACCATGATCTAAGTGGGTTCAGTCCAATAAATTCAGATTAGCTTAAACCAAAAACTAAACCTAAACCTCTCGTATAAGTCTGAGAGATTAAATTCACATATAGAATTTAATGTCTTGCATTAATCTTCTCCAAACAATTCCGTCGAAATTCTAAAGTGTTAGAATTTATATGGAATAAATGCACCTCTTTGTATTAACCAAGCGCTACGGTTCGACGACTCTTTGGTTTTTACCGAACATCGAAATTAACCAAGCGCTACGGTTCGACGACTCTTTGGTTTTTTTTACCGAACGTTGGAATTAACCAGCGCTACGGTTCGACGTCTCTTTGGTTTTCGCCAAGCAGCGGAATTCTAAATGTTAGAATTTAATGGGCTGGCTAAAAAGAGACTATAAATAGAGGACATCCCTCACCAGATTACACAGAAAAAAAAAGCACAACACACGATATGTCGTGAATTGATTTTCTAAAGAATTAGAATAGAAAATCCTGGTGATTATGGTGTTAACGTAAGTGGGAGGATTCAAGATCAGCAAAGTCATTTTTTGCAAGCTAGCACTTTCGGGAATCCGATCATTCGGGGCTTCGCGTGACGATACTAAAGGCTGGACGATTGAACGGCTGCAGAGCATAAAAGGATTTACCAATTACCTTTAAGTAAGTGATATGATCCCTAGATCTGAAGGTATGCTTCAAGATAAGAAGTATGACTTCTTGCCTTGAAGATCAAGACATGATCTTGATAGTTTTATTTATATGCATATTTTGGATCAATTGATCCTATATACAAGGCAAAGATATGATTTTGATGCATGTTAGATAGATTAGTATGTAATCTTTAAATTTTTGCATTGATAATTGTTATCAATTTTTTAAGACATGCATGCCTCGGAGATTGTTTCTCCCTTCAAAGGATGAAACGGAAGAAACCTTTTCATGGAAAGTAGAGCATCCACCTAAAGACTTTCTCCAAGAAGAGGCTGGCCGCTGGTTATGTGAGGTGGAAGAAAGGATGTGAGTTCTCACATCCACATCCTCACATACGGTGAAGGAAGAAGACGTGAGGGGAGCGGTCTAGCAAAGAAAAATCAAACCATAAAAAGGATTAATAAGGTCTAGCAAAGAAAAATCAAAACTATAAAAAGGATTAATAAATCCAAAAAATTAAAGAGGCAGCGGTGATTTGGGGGTAAAGGGACGAGATAATTTACCGTTATGCTAATCCAATCATTGACAATAAGGATGAAAGCCTAGGCAATAAAGGGTGAAAGCCCAGGAGGCAATAAAGGGGGTACTTCGCTGGTATGCCAATCTGATCGTTGACAATAAAGGATGAAAGCACAGGTACTTCTCTAGCGAGGTTGATTTCATTGCTGTTCATCAAGCACTAAAACCCCAATAGTTGGTATCAGAGCCAGGCTCAAGAAGAAGTTGTTTAAAGATCTTCAAGGGCTGAAAATTTTCAGCAAGGCTTCATCAAGGTCTCTCAATTTTTTAAAATATTTTTATGCTATTTTTGGTTAAGATCTGGTCATAGGTAGTAGCATAAAAATAAATTTTGAGAAGTTTGATAGAAAGAAAAGTTTCTCCATATGAAAAATCCGGATAGAGGACCTTCTGTGTAGTAGGGTTTAGATATGGCTTTGGAGGAAAGGCTAGATAGGATGACAGATAAGCAATGGATGTCGTTGGAGAAAAAATTATGTTTGGCGATCAGATGATGTCTAACAGATTCAGCTATTTATTCAGTGCTGGAGGAGAAGATCCCAAAGGGACTCTGATCGAAGTTGCAAGCCCTCTGCATAGAGAAGAACATGTACAAAAAGTTGATGTTAAAGAAGCATCTTTACAGCCTTCGGACCTCAGAAGGTAAAGATGCGCTAGGCCACATCCAGGCATTCGATCAGATGAGCAATGAATTACTGAATATCGAGGTCAAGATGAAGGCGAAAGATAAGGCACTTTTGCTATTGTGTTCACTGCCCACATCACATGACTCATTGGTCACGATGCTGCTCTACTCTACGGGAAGGAGACATTGTTTTATGAAGATATTGTCTCGACGCTTCGAATGAATGAGCAGAGAGAGATGATGACTAAAAAGCTGCTCCCTAGGAGGGTCTATCAGTTGGAAAAGGATCAGGCAGAGGCAGGAAAAGGAGTAGGCTTAGGGTACGATTACAGTCCAAGAAAGCTAAGTGCTAAAGTATGGTGAGGTAGGACATTTCAAGAGAAATTGTCCTAAGAGAAAAAATAAAAAGGAAAAAAGAAAGGATCTGAATCTGTGGGTACAGTTGCAGGCCAGAAAATGGAGAATGATCTCTTGGAGTATTAGATGGTCACAAGCACAGCACAGAGGTGTGGACCTTGGATTCAGCTTGTTCGTATCATTACACTCTCAACCGGTCGTGATTGAGCACTTACACAGAGGTTGATGAGGAGTGTGTGATTCTTAGAGATGATCACCCTTGTAAGGTGGCAGCTATTGGTACAATGAGGGTGGGGATGTTTGATGGCATGGTGCGCACTCTTACCAGTGTAAAGCATGTCCCAGAACTCAAGAAAATCTAGTGTCACTGGAGTACTTGAAGCAGACTGGATACAGCTTCAGTGGTCATACCAAGAGTGGAGTTCTGAACATCTCCAATGGAGCTATTATGGTGATGAGAGGGAGAAGGCTGGATAACAACCTATATAGGTTGAAGGGCTCTGTGGTGACCAAACAATTTAAAGCAGTAGCTATGGAACAAGATCCTTGGGATGTATACAGGATGTGACATTACTGCCCTGGCCACATGGAAGATAAGGGGATGAAAGAACTAAGTAAGAGAGGGCTGCTTCCGGACCTGAGTGGTGAAAATATAAGATCTGTGAGCAATGTCAGAAGAAAAAGAAGGGAGTGTAGTTCTTCATCAGCACAGCTAAGAGTGCAAACTCCTAGAGTTAGTATACATGAATGTCTAGGAACCAGCCCTAGTTTCTGCAAGGAATGGGGCCAGATACTTTATGACCTTGATAGATGATTTCTCAAGGAAGCTATGGATCTACTTTATGAAAGAGAAATCGGATGTCTTCACCAAGTTTAGAATCTAGAAGGCTGAGATGGAGAAGGAGTAGGGTAGGAGTATGAAGTGTCTGAGGCTAAACAATGGTGGAAAATACACCAGCAGGGAGTTTCAGAAATTTTGTGAGGAGTGGGGCATCAAAAGGCACTTCTCGATAATAAAAACTTTTCAACATGAAAGGGTGGCTGAGAGGATAAATAGAACACTGTTGAAAAAGCAAGATGCTTGAGGCTACAGGCAGGGCTTTCAAAGATGTTCTACGTTGACACAGTAGGTGCAACTAGATACTTGGTCAATCGGTCACCGCACACCAGATTGGATCGAGGTTGATTTGAAGGGAAGACAAGCCTGAACCATCTAAGGGTGTTTGGATGCATGGCATATTTGCATGTTGGTGCTGGGAAGCGGAGTAAGTTAGATGTCAGGTCTAAGAAGATGGTGTTTCTGGGCTACCCATATGAAATCAAGGGGTATCAGATGTGGGACCCCTTAGAGAAGGTTGTCATCAGCAGGGATGTGACCTTCGATAAGAGCTTAATCTTCCATAGCAGAGATGGTATAGATACATAGCAGAGACTGCAGGAGGTGAAATATGGTAACACTAGTCATATGACCTCCTACATAGTCATGCCATTTGCTAGTAGACTGGAAGGATTTGAGATTCAGATGGAGAGGACTGACAGAGGGGTTAGAAGCTAGAAAGTTCAGCAAAATGCAACTGGGCAGAGGATTTAGCAGGATGTAGCTGAGCAGGGAATTGATACTGGGATCGTAATGCATAAGCCTAGGAGAAATGTGCGACCATCAATTTGATACGACTTTGAGGATTTGGTGTCATACGCCCTGGTAACAGCGAATGAAGACTCTTACACCTATCAGGAGGCTATGGAGAGTCAGGATAACTAGGATAGAGATAGATGGATCCAGGTTATGGTAGAAGATGCAGGCTATGACAGAGGAGATGTAGTCTCTCCATAGGACTGGCACATGGCAGGTAGTTCAGTTGCCACAAGAAAAGAAATTCATTGGTTACAAATGAGTTTATCAGCACAAAAAAGAGCCTTCAAAGTAAGGGGTATTAGGTACAAAGCAGAACTAGTGGCCAGAGAATACTCTTAGAAGGAAGACTTCGACTACAGAGAGCTGGTGGAAGAAGATGGAGTGGAGCTGATAAAGGTACATACTAAGGAGAACCCAGCAATGCACTGACCTAGGTTCTTTTACGGAACAACTTTCGTAGGGATGCAGCTAATGGATACAACGAACATGTTGAGGCCTTAAAAGCACCAAGGTGAAGATTGTTGGGTCTGAGATTGTGCTATTAAGGCCCGAAGGGCGAACTTGTATTGGACTGGGTATGGGTCCAAGGGTTGAGATTAAATCAAGTCACAGGTGTACATGGGCTTGGGGATTAGTTTAATCTCATTGGGTTAACCCATGAAAGTTTTTGTTGAGTCTGGGCCTGACCCACTTGGTGGATGTATTTAAATTCTAGTCTCTAGGGTTTAGATGGAATACATAACAGATTCTTTTGTCTCATAAATTTCTCTCACCTCCTCCTCTCCCCTTCTCTTCCCTCCTGCCGTCTGTGATGCAAAGATTGAAGGAAACCATCTCTTCATAGGAAAACGGTTGGAGGGAGGTGTTCCGGTCATGAGAGCTTGATGTGAAGACACACCGCATGGGAAGGGAGAAGATCCGGCGTTCTTCTCGGTCAGACGCTTGCACTTTCTCCAGGAAGATCACACGGGAGCCCGCTGCATGGAGGAGGAAGAGAACGTGAAGAGGGGCGAAGAAGTGAAGATCCCATAGAAGAAACCCCCCTCTTCACAGAAAGTAGAGAATCCATCTGAAGAGGTTGGCTGCTGGGTATGTGAGGTGGAAGAAAGGATGTGAGTTCTCAAGGAGGCAGCGGTGATTCAATCCAGTGACCTGGGGCTTAAGGGATGACGTAATTTACCGTTACACCAATCCGATCGTTGGTAATAAAGGGTAAAAGCTCAGGGTACTTTTCCAACGATGTTGATCCCATTGCTGTTCATCAAGCACTAAAACCCCAACTAACTTCCCCCTATCTCCATTTGCACCATTTCCAAACTTGTCCTGAGGTTTGCAAATAGAGATACTCATTCTAATCACATCAAAATCGCAACATTGCTAAGGGCACAATTAATTGTTATAAGAGAAACCACAATCCAAACACTGGATAGAGCATCCTCAGTCAGAGTGGATGGCCTCTTTAGCATCTAAAATGTTGGAAGGCAGGAAGTGTTCTAGAAGTTCTTCATAGATGTTAAAAGTTTCTAGCTATTTTAAATGTGATTGCTTTGTATTTGTTACACAAAACAGGGGTGGTGCAGGCTTAATTTCAGCTTTTGGATTTAATGAATGGGACATAATACATGCAGGCTACGGCTTGATTATTAACACTGATCAGTAAGGTTATAAAGACCAGTATTTTCAACCTCCCCTCCCACAACAGAAGAAAATAAATTTCCAAAGGAGTTGCCATCAAAAAAATTTATCAACTTGGAGAGCAGGGATAGAGCCAAGATTCAACCTCAGGGGAGGCCTAGTTACTATATAAGAGCATCGCAATGTTGTTATATCAATTTATTAGAAGGATCAAGTCTTTCATTTTATTTTTTTAATTAAAATATTTTTTTCTTTCTGGTTTGAAATCTAGCAATATGAAAAGTCATAAGGAGAGAAAAGCTTCAGAGGATCTGATGGAGCATGCGTTGACAATAATTTTTTGATTTTCAGGTATTATATGCAAATATCTTTAAACATTCCGTAAACTTGTGATTTGTGTTGCCTCCTATAAACATCTCATTTGCAACCTTATATTCTCATATCTAAAGTTCAAACATAAAGGAGAAGGTGATGGTAGGCAGTGACTCGAGTCTTGATGGAATGGGGTCATCTTGGTCGTCCTATCCCCCTCATTTTAGAAAAATTCAGAAACTTATTTTAACTGTCTTCTTTATTTTAGTTTAATCATAATACATTATAGTAATTTTAAATAGTTCTAATTTTTATACAAACATATCATTAAAATTCAAATATATTTAAAAAATTAATAAAACATTAAAACTTCATAAATAATTTTTTAAGAAAAATATCTCAATTAAGTAGTAGGATGCTTAAGTTGATGAAAATCGAACAAGACACGAGGCATCTACTTTTATGAAAAAACTAAGGTTCTTCTAGTCCATAAGATCTAAAATCTTCTTATGGATTTATAATGAGAAAGGGGACAGGAGCAAAAGGAAAAGGAAAATAAAAAGCTTTCAAATTGATTCTAAAAAAGCTTCTCATCTGCTCTCTCTCTCTCTCTCTCTCTCTCTCTCTCTCTCTCTCTCTCTCTCTCTATATATATATATATATATATATATATATATATATATATATGCGGGAGCAGAAGGAAAAGGAAATGAAAAGCTTCCAAATTGATGGGGGGTGTAGTCTGTTTTGAGATAAAACAATGCTCCGTAGCTATCTTCAGGGATTTATACAAGTGACGTACATAAAATTATATGAAGGGAAGTGATATGATTATTTCTTTTTTGGTAAATCTATCATCATTTTCAGTAAAATGAAGTAACCAAACAGCTCTGTTTCTTAATGTTACAGGATTTAAAATTAAAATGATTTCTCCACCCTTGCCTGGATAAAAATAGGTGGGATATATACTTTATCTTTGGAATGTTGTGACTTGGTTCTCATGAAAACTGGCACCAACTTTCAGTAATTTTGCTTTCTTCCAACTATTAAAGGCCAAATTACAAGGGGGAAAGACAACTATGAGGCCATCAATCAAAATTCTTCATTTCTTTTTCAAGGCAAAGACTGCAGCAGAGTATACTTTCCATATTTTTTCAAAGATATTACCTTATTCAAGCTGTCTCTATCCTTTATACGACACACGCAGGCTTTGATAAGTCATTATGCACTAATTTGTCCACCTGAATAGGGGAAAAAAAAAACAAAAGAGAATTTCACAAACCTCTTCACTGTTTGAACCATAAATTGGACAATAATTTCAAACAATTCTAGCTATTGAGGTTTCTGAAGCATTTCAGAGTCGTTCACTTTTAGAGTCACTGTTGCTCTCCAGTAGAAGAAAATCTCCATTTTACAAGTGTTCTCTAAAACAACCTGCAGAAAGATTTCTCCATATTAAAGCCATGTAAATAGTCTCTGTAAAGCAATCTTTGGGAGATCACTCCACATGGAACAAAATGAAGAAATTAAAAGAGGGACATGTAACTCATGTTGGAAAATAATTTTGATCTTACAAAAAATCACTTTATAAAATTGCTAGAAATATGTTATAGAAATTTAAATATACAAATAAAGTAAAACCAAAGATTAATAGGATCAACCAGGACCGAGGCGTGTTAGACACTGCCCTAAGGATCAGATTTTCGCCCCTTCATGCAGGTTGTTGGCGATCTGTCCCCAAGGTACAACGACCCGGTTTGACCCGATCCTCCTACTACGAGCATGATCGTGTGGAGGTGCAAACCCAACATTTCCTTCAGATACCCAAAAGATCAATAAAATATATAAAATAAAATGAGATAAAACAAATCATAGTCTACTTCAAATTATTATTGATCTCTCCTATCAATATGAATTCCTAAGCCTATTTATAGGCTCGGCCCATAAAAACTCTAACGGCTCGGCCCATAATGGCCTAAAGGTCTAATGGCCGTTAGCCCCAAATTACGTCAAAAACGGCTTACAAATTAAATTATTTGGGCCGTTTATGAAACGTTGGCCTTTGGAACGTTGCGTCAAAGAAGGAACGTCCGCATCAAAGAAGGAACGTCCGCGAGCGTTGCTCGCGGGCGTTCTCCCTTTTTTTTTTATATTTAAAACTTTTTTCTAACAATCTCCCACAAAAGTTTAAAATAAAAAAATGAATATAACAAAAATTTTAGGGCATCTTATACTGCGCAATAGGTGAGGTGTCCAATGGACTTGAACCTCACTTAGTGTTGATTGTATACATCTGAAGGAACCATAGTGGATTAGACCTTGAACTAGGTCCTTTGACTCAGACTTCTACTAATCACACACACAGTATGAATCAATTGGGTTTAAGCGGTCAGCGCATATTAAAGGCCTTGCGCTTAATACCTTGATTTTTCATGAGAATTCTTTAAGATTAGCCCAAACCTTTAGTCACGGCCTAATATGACGATTCTCATATAGGTGAATCCTCCAAGGGTATTTGTGACAATACCCTGCAGATAACCTACCTCGGATCCATTAAGAGTATAACTCAACCTTACACAAATTTACTTTGTCACTTTATAAGAGCACTCATCATAGGGATGGGATGAAAAATTTTTCAAAATTTGTGCTCTAACACGATCACTCAATCAGCTTCGTTTCTACTACATTGAACCTCATTCATGGGATCTCCAATCACAGAGGTTGGGTATCCACTGCTGGCGACCAAATAATGGGCTTAAGCCACATCCCCCTCGATGAATCTAGGACTCCATTCCTAGATAACTCCTTGGTTAATTAGTCTGCCAAAATCTTCTCGGCAAATTCCAAAGAGATAATATTATTTTAGGACTAGACCTCAAATAAGAGAATCAGGCAAAGATATATTAGAATTGAATATCCAAATATAAGGTAAACAATAAGTTGGATATTCCAACTGTCATGAGATTATTTAGTAAATTATAAAAACTTTTATTAAATCTCATGGCAATATATATTAAGAGACTCAAAATAGAGCATTTAAATGACATACCTTGTCACCGCATCCAAGTTCATCCATTCTTTGCCATTTGGTAACATAAAAGATTCACAATAGTAGGTAAGCAATAAGTATTTGCCCAATGCTATCACTTTTGTCTAGCAACTTCAACACAACAAGGAGATATTAAATATTGATTACTATACCAGAAAACACTTATCTGGAACAGAAAAACTTTTGCATTTATGTAAGAATGCAAATATATATGCTTGTAGCTGCACTTAAAAGTTAAATAATAAGATGATATAAAAATATATCTATATACAAGCACACATATATTATGTGCACAAGTGCAAACATGTGTGTTTTCAACAAGGCTTTGTTTTCATGCTGAATGGTTAACCACCTATTTGATGACTTCACCCCTTGTCTATCTATCCAGTGAACAAAGTAATTCATTTTCTGATTAGCACTTCAGCTTTATATTTGTTAGCTTTGTTAGTTACTACACCAACTTGAGGATAGAATAAGTATACATATTACACATGTACTTGGGCACTAAGATGTACAAGCCCACCTGATTTGCACACGTCTATGTACCTATATGCATACATGTATAAATGCGTATGTATTTATATACATATAATTAAACATGCGAATGTTCGGTGAATAGAAAGAAGCCTCTGACATGTTGAACAAACCATATACACACACCAAGATTCAAGCTTCAACTTCTAACAAGTCAGAAGACAAAGGAAGCTCAACAGTGTCTAACATTTAGAATAAGACAACAATGTCATATGTTATTATTTTTGATATGTTTTATTTATCATTTTAGTATATTTTATGCTCACCATATATCACCCGAGCCATATCAAAATGTATTAAAATCTGATACTACAAATGAAGCAGATAAACCAAATAATGATTATTTATACTAAAACAATGGCATAGCAAATTGCAGAGATAGCTGGACAGTCGCTTTTATTATAGGCTAAGCACTTAACCGTCTGATGATGAAGATAAACTGAGTATTTATTTTACCATATATTTAACAAAAATAGTAAGAAGAAAAAATGGCTTGTATCAACGAACTCTTTTAAAGCAACATAGCACAACAATCCCTTCCAACGGTAAAAAGATCAACTTATGAAATATAATTTAAAGCATTACAGCAATGTTAATATTTTTCCCAAGAAATAATAAGTATTCAAACCATAATATTTTCTCCTTAAATCTTGAGCCCAATGGATGATCATAATTTAGCATAGCAACATTTGCACCATTAATGCACATATATTTCAGAGTGGCATAAAAAATTTATATGTTGAGCAAACTTATGCAAAAGCAGAATGAGTAAATAGAATAAAAATCTAGCAATCTCTAGAGAAGAAAGGAATAATCTGATCCTTAGCTGTTGGAAAAATAATTTTGATCTTACAAAAAATCACTTTATAAAATTGCTAGAAATATGTTATAGAAATTTAAATATACAAATAAAGTAAAACCAAAGATTAATAGGATCAAACCAGGACCGAGGCGTGTTAGACACTGCCCTAAGGATCATATTTTCGCCCCTTCATGCAGGTTGTTGGCGATCTGTCCCCAAGGTACAACGACCCGGCTTGACCCGATCCTCCTACTACGAGCATGATCGTGTGGAGGTGCAAACCCAACGATTTCCTTCAGATACCCAAAAGATCAATAAAATATATAAAAATAAAATGAGATAAAACAAATCATAGTCTACTTCAAATTATTATTGATCTCTCCTATCAATATGAATTCCTAAGCCTATTTATAGGCTCGGCCCATAAAAACTCTAACGGCTCGGCCCATAATGGCCATAAAGGCCTAATGGCCGTTAGTCCTAAATTACGTTAAAAACGGCTTACAAATTAAATTATTTGGGCCGTTTCTGAAATGTTGGCCTTTGGAACGTTGCGTCAAAGAAGGAATATCCGCATCAAAGAAGGAACGTCCGCGAGCGTTGCTCGTGGGCGTTCTCCCTTTTTTTATATATATTTAAAACTTTTTTCTAACAACTCATAATGAGACTAGTTTCTCTCCTTTCATCACTAAGATGTTTCAAGAGTTGACAATCATTCATGTCAAAAAAGAATTTTTGATATGTTAGTTCACGTGCCAAGTCATGCATCCACATGAGTCCGCCACGGTAAGGCGGTGGCCACAATAAAATGGTGGCCTTAGGGATGAGAAAAGACTTTATGCATCGTCTTTGATGTATAAAGTCATGCATTAGACGTGATCATTGATCGTGCGCTCATACACACGGATGTGCAGAACGTGCCACGGCTCAGGTGCGTGGCCAATGAGGCTTTATGCATCAAAAGCGATGCACAAAGTCTTTCCCTTGGGAATGAGGTAATCTTGAATCAGAAAACAGTAGGCTGGGTTGTCTCAAGGGCTCTTCTTTTTTCCTCACCGATGACCTTCTTGCTCTTCGCCAGCTTGGAGCGCAATGCATAGAAGACTCTAATAGTCTCTATCGTTGGCCAACGAGGTTCCATCGCGCATAATATTCTAAAATTTCTAATAATTCAGGATACTGTTACGTTCAAAAATCTGAAAGAAAAATGATAAATTGATCAATATTTTTCACTTTCACTCTCTGTCCTCATTCACCTCCTCAAGTACATATCATACATGGATATTAGAAAACCCTAGGAAAATATCAAACAGTAGTGTTAGAAGAGATTCTATAAACCAACCGCGAACTATAAAAGTTGAGATCAACCACCAATCGTTTGTTTACTGCATAAAAAGCTTTTCGGACTGTCCTTTTCTCTCAATTTCCTCTTCTCTTAAAATATCTAACCAGCGTCATCTCTTAAAATTATATCTAACCAGCATCCGAAATGATGCGAGACCTTTCCTTCCCTTTCACATTTGTTCCTTTTCTCTTCCAAATTTTCTAGAAAGCTTGGTCCCAACCTCAGAAAAATCTCAAAGTTAACAATGAACATCTTCTTTCCTTTTACTCTAATCCATGAAAATCAAGGAACACACTTGCTGCACCGAAGGGCAATGCAGCAAGTGCGCATTAGATGCACGGATTAACCGCGCGTCCATATTATCATGCATATTAAAGCTTAATAAATTTATCGTGCACCGCATACACATACAGCCAATTCATACATCCAATATGCATTACTGCATCGTCCTTCGGTACAGCAAAATTTTTTTAAAAATTAATATTCTGTGCCACAATCTATAAGGCTAGAAACTCAGCCGTATAAAGAAGAGAGGGTAGAAGAAGGATAAAGGATTTGAATTCATTTTTCCTCTCGATCACACTGTTGCCAATTTTTCGGTATTCATTGTACTTAGACTAATATAATAGTATTTCTACCTAAACTTAATGGATATTTGATTGGAACAAAAAGAAGAAGTAAAGTTACGCTCTCATTTCTTGTTTCCACACCTTTATGTCACACTAAATTTGGCTTTGGCTTCTCAGATTTATTGTTCTTTGTCCTCCTTTTTCACGTTACCTGATCTCAACTTTGATCCATCTCTCTACAAGATTTAAGAGTCTGCTGCTTTGCCTTCTCTATTAGGAAAAACTTGACCTTAAATAGGACCCAACTTAACCTTAAATAAGGCCCAACTTCTTCTTTCCTTTAAATAAGATCTAGTGGAGTAGTAAGAAATGCTTGTGTTAAAGTACAATTCCTATTAGTTAATTTGAAGCAATAGTGATGTGGATAAGGATATTAAAATGGAAAGATAAATTTTTAAAAAAAATTGTGCAGAAAGTAAAAAAATGTTTTTAACATCTTTTTTTACTTCTTTGTCTTTGCATAATAGTGATGGTGGAACGAATACATGGAATGTAGGGCAATTATAGCTACAAGTATCCCATTAATAGCAAATTAGCATAGAATCTAATAATTATTCCTTCAAGCTGTATCTAATTATTTATATCTCCATCTCTTTAATTTTCTATAACTCCTTCAAAAATTTGTTCAATGTTGTGACATGTAATAGACCGGTGATAATTGAATGTAATGAAAATTTATACCCGATCAACTTGTGCGAGCTAGATAGATATTTTCATTGCTTGATAGCAAACAATAGCATTTTTTCATTGATTTTTGTAATACTGATAATAAACTAATCTAAACTCTAGACAAAGTATAGTCTAAATTATTCAACAATTTGGTTCCATTTTTTAATTTGTTTGAAAGGTATATATTCATTTGATAGCTAGTTTCCTAAAGATTTACCTAGAAAAGCATCTATGCCATCCCAATCCAACAAAAATAAATAAATCTTAGAGACAGGTTCAAATTGCTCCAATGCACAACAAATCTCTCAATTAATAATTTTTAACTTTCTTGTCTCATTGCCATTGGTTGATAAACCAAGAATTTTAAGGAAGCTTTATATCACTATTCTTGTAAATGGTATGCCCTGAATCACAAGAAATGATCATAAAAATATCAGATGTTACCATTTTTTTAATTGAATCCTGGTTTTCATCCTTTTCCCCCATATTTTTATCTTAAAATGATCAGTTTTTTTCATTCTAATTAATGGATACTTCTTCTCCACCAGGTTTCCATCCTAATTTTAATTTTAATTTATAACCACTTAAATTATAATTATATAAATTATAACTTCATATAATAAAGAAGAACAAGAATAAACCAAAAGAAAGACCGTAAAGAAACCTTGCATCTGTCGGTGCTTAAAACAAAAATATTAGTAAACATATGAATAAATATTAAAAATCAATTCTAAGTAATTAAGTAAGTTATCGTGTAATGCATATCTCAATGGCATATGATGTGCTAGCCTTGGTATGCATGAAATTATAAATTCATATGATTGATAAAAGGTGTGGCGCACAATGATACAATTCTTGACTTTGTATATCTAATTCTTGGCTATTCTCGTATAATCAAATTAGTATACTATATAGTATAGGTAAGGCTGCACTAAAATTCAAAATGCTTTGCTAAAATTTTGACCACAATATTGATCTATAAAGTGTAGCTTGAAGTAATGTTTGAGTTGAATAAAATGCAACTTTTAACTATAAATGATCCATCACTATAAAAAAAGTTATGCATCACATGTTTATATATCAAGGTTCTAATTCTAATACATATGCATTAAAAAAAAAAAATTCATGTTCATTATGTACTCATGTTTTCAGCCATCTTGTTGTAACAATCCAAAACCTTATTAAAAAAAAAAAAGATTAGACGGAAGTTATATTTCACAACCGATGAAAGTTATATAAAAATACTGGCACTCTTATTGATCCCCATTCCAGATTGCATGCTGGATATTCTCTCAAGAACTTGCATGGATTTTCCATGATATTCCTTCCATCAAAGCCAACATCCAATCACAAACTACTACCATTAATGGCTAGCTTGGATGATAGATGTATTTTGGAGTCACCTGTAATATAGCTTTGAAACACAAGATAATGCACCATAATATTTTGAATAGATACAAGGCACTCCTCTTTTTGTTGGCAAAATTACTGCTTTCTTGATTCATTTCTCGATCTAATGTTGTCCTTGTCCTTTGTTAGGCAGGTTTTCATCAATTGGAGATGTGTCTAGTTAGGTAGTGGCTTTGTGGGCAAAACTTTTGCATTCTTAGCTCTTGTGGTCCTTGAAAGGAGTACACATGGGCTGGGCTTGGCCAAGTTCTTCTCCAAACTTCTCATATATATATATATATATATATATATTGCTGTACTTGAAGAGACAAAAGAAATTTGGTCAGGAAGGGCTGTCAACCTCACTGTTGTTGTCTGCCAAAATTCCTTTAATTTCTCCAACATGTGGATAGTGCCATCAGGATGTTGAATCTTTGGATCACATTTTCGATGTACACCTTGTTTTTAATAAAGTTTGGCGGAACTAATTAAGCGGAGACTTTTAATGAAGGATTGCTTCTATCTATCAACCACTTACATTCCTTTTAATAACTTTAGAGTCTAGAGATGATAACCTTCAGCCAATCCTTTCTAGCCTACATTCTTTGGCTTCTTTCGAAAGAGAACAACAAGAAAATATTTCAACAAAGGTGGATCCATCCAAGACTGACTCATTCATTGAGCTATAGCTCTTGCTCATGATTATATAGTGGCTACACATTATATGTGTTCCCATATTGTTTCCAACTCCTAAGGTTGTTCCTTTCATCCCTATATGGGATCTTCTTCCATTTCTCTAATCTCTTATCAACCCCACCGCCAAGTTTATTAGAGTTAATTTTGAGGGGTCACTTCACTCTCAATCAGTTAGAGCTGATTTTATTAATAGAGACCAAGATCTATTATTATTGCATATGTTGCCCATACCTTAGTTCTTATTATTGAGTTTACTCAAAACATATATATACATCATATCAAGCTGATCAAATTATCTTAAAAGTTAATTTCTCTACTGTTATCTTTTGGCTAAATATAAATGAAGACCTTATCAGCAACCACCCCTTCTTAAAGCATTTAATAAGGACACTTATCCAGAAGATCCCCCAGTTCTTATGTACTCTAAACACTCTTTGGGAAGGAATTAGGTAGCTGACTTCTTGGCTAATCCAACCTCTTCTTCATCCTAGGATGCTCATTGGAATAGAAATTTTCTCCTAGATTAAGTCTAATTCTTGATGGTGATGGATTGGGCATTTTAATGTGAGAGGAAGTTAATAATTAATGTATTGCATGGAAGCTTCAAAAAGTGATTCGAGGACTTTTCCGATTCAAAGTATTTAACAGAAAAGCTTGAGTCATGCGGTCAATACCATCATAATGGAATAGGACATGCTCTCTATATCTACCTAGAATTTCTAACTTGACATTTAGCTGCAGTCCAACAGATCAAAATAACAAATATTTCTATGAAATCTAGTCTTCTACACCATAGCAGAAGTAGTGTTTGATGAGCACAGATTGAGCTGTTAATGTGTTTTTTAAAGAGTAACATGCTTCAAGGGATTAAGTCACGGGACTCGTTGCATGGTTCATTAAAGAATTCATTAAAGAAGTCTTTTCTTGAGAGAGAAATTGAATCAAAGAAGTCAGACTGACTGAAACTTTTCAGCCTGTAGTTGCCAGGGAAAAGAACATTAATTTGCTGGTGAAAAGAGGAGACATTTTGGAAGATCTGTACTGGGACAAGGGTCAAAGTTTGAATTCGGTGCTTCATAGAACTCGGTGCTTTATTATTCTATTTCGCACGTGAAGAGCTAGGCTGATTTAAAGGCTGGATCATGTCATATAGGATGAATGATGATAATTAGACTGGAGCAAGGGCTAGTTGGTCTTCAATTAGCTTTATACTAAATTTCGATTGTTTACTACTCACAAACATGCACATGTTAAGGCTTTGTACGTGTGTGAACATAAGAAACAAGACAGATTGTTTATGGCACATGACCTAACTCTAGCATATGATCAGCTACCTGTTATTGTTAATTTAGAGGCTTGATGGTTTCTTTGCCTTTGAAAGGAAGGTTTTTCTTATCTAAATCACCACTTAGGTGTATCTGGTGATCATTTTAAAATAACCTCGATCGATAATCTAAATCCTAATTCTAAGTTAATCTAATCTTCAGTGATTAAAGATTATCATGTTTGATATGATATATCATGATGATCAAGAATCATCGATAATCTAATATTATCATATTTGGTATGCTATGAAAATTTAAA
>UESW01003444.1:0-74983 GCA_900491605.1 Calamus simplicifolius
TTGAAACAACATTCTTAGATTTGAAAGAAGTTCTTGTTTGTTTTCCAAATTGACATGCATCACATATTCGATTATTTTCAAAATTTAGACTAGGAATACCTTTAACTAAATCCATTTTCAATAATTTGGAAATTAGGTGTGTGCTTGCATGACCTAATCTACGATGCCATAGCCAACCAATCTCATTCATTTTAGCATTATCAGCAACTAAGCAATGATTACTTGGAGATAAATTACTCAAATCAATTAAGTACACATTGCCATAGCGTTTACCAACAAGAATAATGCTATTATCAATGGGATTAGTAACAGTGCAAACAGAAGCTTCAAAGGAGACCTTGAAACCTTTGTCACACAGTTGGCTAATACTTATTAGATTATGTTTAAGTCCATCAACATATAAAACATTATCAATATGAGTAGATGGAGTAATTTGAATCTTACCAATGCCCATGATATGGCCTTGACCATTATCACCAAAAGTAACTACTCCACCTCTTTTTGATTCAAGGGTGATGAATTGATCTTTGTCACCCGTCATGTGTCTTGAGCAACCACTGTCCAGGTACCATTTTCTTTTCAGTCTGATGGCTGCAAGACACTCCTGCAAAACATTTATGTCTTAATTTTAGGTACCCAAGCCTTCTTGGGTCCTTCATGGTTAGAAGCATTAAAATTGTTCCTTTGGGAACCCAAATCATCTTTTTCTTTTATGTGAAGATTTACACATATATGATTTATGTCCTTTGTCTCCACATTTAAAACAAGTAATGTTTAATGATTTTTCAGCATGTACAAAAATGTTTTTCAATGATTTTTGCTTTTTAAGTGGATTATATCCTAATCCAGCTTTATCAAAAACAGCCTTTTGATTTTCCAAAATCATATTAAGTTTGATAGAGCTTAGTGTAAATTTATCAACTATAGGCTTAAGTCTATCAACTTCATTTTTCAAACTTTCTTTTTCTTTTATTAAAAGTTCTTTATCAACAACATGCTTTTCATTTTCTAATGATAGTTTTTGCATTTGAGTTTTCAAATCTTTGTTCTTTGAACTTAGGTTTGCAAAATCATCCATTAATTCATAAAAAGCACTATGTAATTCATCAAAGTGAAGTCATCAAGAAAACTCGGACTTACCTCATCGTTGTCCGCCATGAAGCATAGATTGGCCATTTCACTCTTTTCTTCTTCTTCGGAACTTGTACTTTCCGAATCGCTCCATGTGGCCATCATTGCCTTCTTTTTGAACCTCCGGGTGCCTTTCTTTAGTTGAGGGCATTCAGATTTAAAGTGACCCGGCTTCTTGCATTCAAAACAAATAACTTCCTTTCTTTGCCCTTGTCCTCATCTTTTCTTGCAAAGGGCTTTTTCTTTTCAAACTTCTTCTTCTTCATGAATCTTTTAAATTTTCTTGTGATGAGTGCCATGTCCTCATCATCACTTTCATCCTCGGATTCATGAGGCTCTTCCATATATTCAGAAATCTTAAGAGCCATATTTCTTTTCTTCTTTGACTCATCTTCATCAACATGTTGCTTGATTTGAAGCTCATGAGTCATCAAGGATCCCAATAGTTCTTCTAGGGGTAGTGTACTTAGATCCTTTGCTTCTTGTATTGCCGTCACCTTAGCTTCCCAAGTCCTAGGCAAGGAACGCAAGACCTTTCTCACAAGATCAGAATTATTATAAGATTTACCAAGACTTTTTAAACCATTAACTATGTCAGTAAATCTTGTAAACATATCAGCAATAGATTCACATGCATCCATTTTAAACAATTCATATTTATGAACTAGCATGTTAATCTTGGATTCCTTGACTTGATTTGTTCCCTCATGGGTAACTTCAAGTCTATCCCAGATTTCCTTAGCAGAAATGCAAATAGATATGCGATTGAATTCATTTGCATCTAATGAGCAGTATAAGACATTCATGCTTTGGCATTGAGTTGTGCCAATTTTCTATCATGTTCATCCCATTCCGTTTCCGGTTTAGGAATCTCCATGCCATTAACTCTAGCAGTGGGTGTGTGTGGTCCATTGACTATAATACTCCATAGATCATAGTCAAGTGCTTGAATGAATATTTTCATTCTAGCTTTCCAATAACCATAGTTAGAACCATTAAATAAGGGTGGTCTATTAGTAGATTGACCTTCGGAAAAAGATGAACCAGCTTGAGTTGCCATGTGGATCTTTGACTCTTGATCATTAGATCAAATCAAATGAGCACTAGCTCTGATACCAATTGTTGGTCCAGATAGCAACCCAAGAGGGGGGGTGAATTGGGTTTTTCAAAAATTAAACTCTTTTGAATAGATAACCCCCAGCGGAAATAAAAACTTAGATTCACAGATTTAAAACTAAGCAACTATAAATGAAGAGTTGAAGATAAAGAGACAATCACGGCAAACACAATAGATTTTATAGTGGTTCGGTGTACCTACACCTACGTCCACTCCCAAGTACCTCTTGGGTCCACACTATAATCAAACTGATTACAGCAGAGTTGTTTTGCAAGCTCACAACTCAAACTTGTTGTTTTCCCGGGTGCACAACGAACCCAGCTGGTTTTCAAGGCTCACCAGTACAAAACCTAAAACCACAAGCAAATGCTTGCACAAGGCTAACTGCCTCAACTGAATCAATCACCAGATTGACCCAGCAAACAGTATAATGAGTTTACAAAAGCAAACTGCTCCTTCAATGAGCAAATATACAATAATGAAACAATAAATAGAGATTAGGAACCAAAGCCTGATTCGAAGATCTTGGTGGCTTCTTCCTTCTCTTCCTTTGAATGGATCTTCCTTTGAATATGCTCTTGAGGTTCAGAAGATTGGAAAAACTAGGGATTCTCCCTTCTTTTGAGATTTCTTCTAAATAGAAAAGTGAAGGCTTGGAATCTCTTTCTCTTCTCTTGGGGAATGAGTATGATCTTTCCTTACAGGTTTTCCCTCTTTTCTTTTCTGATGGATCTCAAGGATTTTCTCTATTCTCTTCTTTTTGCCTCTTTCTTGATTTTTCTTCTCTTCTTGTTTGGGATGCAATCACCCTCTTCTTATAGATTTGATTAATCCACAAATAGTGCAAAACTATCCGTTAGAAGCAAGTGAAAAAGGATTAGATCCATAAATAACAATAGCCGTTGGGATTAAAATTGATAAAGTTAAAGTTTAGAGTCGTTCTGATAGTTCTGGAGCCGTGTCTGACATTCTGGAGTTGGCTCTGGCTTTTCTGGAGTCGGCTCTAACTCGAAATAATTTAATCCGCTCGATCTGGAGTCGTCTCTGACTTTTCTGGGGTCGACACAAAATTCTTCTGGAGTCGACTCTAACAGTCCGGGAGTCGACTCTAAGTCGTGGCCTGAAAATCCAACGTTCTATTATTTCTGATAGAGTCGGCTCTCACAGTCTCGGAGTCGACTCTAAGTCCGTGCCTTTTTCCGGAGTCGGCTCTGCGATTCCATGTGTCGACTCTAATGTCTGCAGTCTTACCTTGACATTAGATTCAAACCATAACTTGATTTTCTTTCTTGATTTTGATCATTAATTAGACTTATAAACTGAAAGACTTAATCAAAATCATTAGTAACATCAAATGTTATACTCAAATAGTTTTGTTAATCATCAAAATCCTCAATTGGGTCAACACGAAGGTTCTCACCAATCGTGCTTGGGGGCATCCACATCGCATTAGGCAGCGAAAGGCCACCCCCTCTGCTCCTTCACCACCAACTTCAGCTGCTTTGATTAACCAGCTAGCCATCTTGAATCGGCAAGATCAAGCTTTGAAAGTAGCAGTTCATGAACTGCAGAAGCAACGCTTAGGGGCCACTCAGCAGCACCCCAAGCCTCTCACGTCGCCCGTGATAGCTGCACCAGTTGGCTAGTGATCCGCTCGTGGAAAATCTCCTCACTGAGAAGCTTATCACCATCAAGCTTCACCTGAGCACCACCAATCTCCTACCTTCTGTTGGTCCTTCGGGTCATCTGGGAAGGACCTTAATCATAAGATGAGGAAGCATTTGGACGAACAACACCGGCGGCTGGAAGAGCTCACTCAAAGGCTCAACAATCGGCTAGAGCAAGCTGAGAGGTGTTGTTGCAATTAATGTAAGGAAGAAGATGAGGACAAAAGGCTTTGACTGCTGCTCTTAAGCTTCAGCACCGAAGGCAATCAATCTCTTCAAAGAAAAAGCTAGGCAAAGAGCCCTCCCGGCAACTCCTCCGACCTTTTTACTCTAGTAACGCCCTCGATGGACTCTCCCAGCCATTCATCTTCAATGACCGCCGACTGTCGAGGCTTTCCTCGATGGACTCTAGCTTTGTCCCAGTTTCCAGCATCTTCCTGGCCACAGGCATCTCGTCCTGGCCTCTAATGTGAGAGAAGGCCCAAGGGCAATGACACTTCCAATCCGACTAACATGACTCCCTGGGGGCAGTTCACCAGCGGACGAAAGTGCTCAAACCAGCAAAAGAAAAACATGGGAGCTACAAGAGCTAAGTACATTGCACTTAAGACAGTTTTCTTTAATTAATACTTAAAAATGTCGTGCATGGAAGATCTACCTTGCATCAACATTAAAGCCCGACTCCGGTCAGGCACATGAAGCCCTGCACCAGCCAGGCATGAAGCCCAACACCCGTCAGCACCTAAAGACCTGGGCCATCGAGGAATGAACCCCGACCCCGGTCGGCACAAAAGCCCTGGGCCAGCCAAGCATGAAGCCCAGTGTACCACTGGCAGAGCGGTGTACCACCGGCTCTCAGCAACAAAAGCCTGGGTCAGCAGGGACGGCCCCGGTCGGCCCCAAGCGCCGGCACCTAAAGCCCTGGGCCAGCCAGGCATGAAGCCTAGTGTACCACTGGCAGAGCGGTGTACCACCGGCACTCAGCAACAAAAGCCCGGGTCCAGCAGGGACGGCCCCGACCAGCCCCAAGCGCCGGCACAAAAGCCCTGGGCCAGCCAGGCATCAAGCCCGACCCCGATCGGCACAAAAGCCCTGGGCCAACCAGGCATAAAGCCTAGTGTAACACTGGCAGAGCGGTGTACCACCGGCTCTCAGCAACAAAAGCCCGGGTCCAGCAGGGACGGCCCCGGCCGGCCCCAAGCGCCGGCACAAAAGCCTTGGGCCAGCCAGGCATGAAGCCCAGTGTACCACTGGCAGAGCGGTGTACCACCGGCTCTCAGCAACAAAAGCCCAGGTCCAATAGGGACAGCTCCGGCTGGCCCCAAGCACCGGCACAAAAGCCCTGGGCCAGCCAGGCATGAAGCCCAGTGTACCACTGGCAGAGCGGTGTACCACCGGCTCTCAGCAACAAAAGCCCGGGTCCAGCAGGGACGGCCCCGGCCGGCCCCAAGCGCCGACACAAAAGCCCTGGGCCAGCTGGGCATGAAGCCCGACCCCGGTCGGCACAAAAGCCCTAGGCCAGCCAGGCATGAAGCCTAGTGTACCACTGGCAGAGCGGTGTACCACCGGTTCTCAGCAACAAAAGCCCGGATCCAGCAGGGACGGCCCCGGCCGCCCCCAAGCGCCGGCACAAAAGCCCTGGGCCAGCTAGGCATGAAGCCCGACCCCGGTCGGCACAAAAGCCCTAGGCCAGCTAGGAATGAAGCCCAGTGTACCACTGGCAGAGCGGTGTACCATCGGCTCTCAGCAACAAAAGCCCGGGTCCAGCAGGGATGGCCCCGACCGGCCCCAAGCGCTGGCACAAAAGCCCTGGGCCAGCCAGGCATGAAGCCCGACCCCGGTCGGCATAAAAGCCCTGGGCCAGCCAGGCATGAAGCCCAGTGTACCACTGGCAGAGCGGTGTACCACTGGCTCTCAGCAACAAAAGCCCGGGTCCAGCAGGGACGGCCCCGGCCGGCCCCAAGCGCCGGCACAAAAGTCCTGGGCCAGCCAGGCATGAAGCCCAACCCCGGTCGGCACAAAAGCCCTGGGCCAGCCAGGCATGAAGCCCAGTGTACCACTGGCAGAGCGGTGTACCACCGGCTCTCCGCAACAAAAGCCCGGTCCAGCAGGGATGGCCCCGGCCGGCCCCAAGCGCCGGCACAAAAGCCCTAGGCCAGCCAGGCATGAAGCCCGACCCCGGTCGGCACAAAAGCCCTGGGCCAGCCAGGCATGAAGCCTAGTGTACCACTAGCAGAGCGGTGTACCACCGGCTCTCAGCAACAAAAGCCCGGGTCCAGCAGGGATGGCCCCGGCCGACCCCAAGCGCCGGCACAAAAGCCCTGGGCCAGCCAGGCATGAAGCCCTGCACCAGCCAGGCATGAAGCCCGACACCCGTCGACACCTGAAGCCCTGCACCAGCCAGGCATTAAGCCCGACACCCATCGGCACCCAAAGCCCTGCACCAGCCATGCATGAAGCCCGACACCCCTCAGCACCCAAAGCCCTGCACCAGCCAGGCATGAAGCCCGACACCCATCGGCACCTGAAGCCCTGCACCAGCCAGGCATGAAGCCCGACACCCGTCGGCACCCAAAGCCTTGCACCAGCCAGGCATGAAGCCCGACACCCGTTGGCACCTGAAGCCCTGCACCGGCCAGGCATGAAGCCTGACACCCGTCAGCACCTGAAGCCCTGCACCAGCCATGCATGAAGCCCGACACCCGTCGGCACCCGAAACCCTGCACCAGCCAGGCATGATGCCCTGCACCAGCCAGGCATGAAGCCCGACAACCGTCGGCACCTGAAGCCCTGCACCAGCTAGGCATGAAGCCCGACACCCGTCAGCACTTGAAGCCCTGCACCAGCCAGGCATGAAGCCCGACACCCGTCGGCACCCGAAACCCTGCACCAGCCAGGCATGAAGCCCTGCACCAACCAGGCATGAAGCCCGATACCCGTCGGCATCTGAAGCCCTGCACCAGCCAGGCATGAAGCCCAACACCCGTCGGCACCTGAAGCTCTGCACTAGCCAGGCATGAAGCCCGACACCCATCGGCACCCGAAACCCTGCACCAGCCAGTTTTCAAGCCCTGCACCAGCCAGGCATGAAGCCTAACACCCGTCGGCACCTGAAGCCCTGCACCAGCTAGGCATGAAGCCCGACACCCATCGGCACCTGAAGCCCTACACCAGCCAGGCATGAAGCCCGACACCCGTTGGCACCCGAAACCCTGCACCAGCTAGGCATGAAGCCCTGCACCAGCCAGGCATGAAGCCTGACACCTGTCGGCACCTGAAGCCCTGCACCAGCCAGGCATGAAGCCCGATACCCATCGGCACCCAAAGCCCTGCACCAGCCAGACATGAAGCCCTGCATCATGCGAGGATCAGCCACTTGGGAGTTAGCGCTCCTTTCGCCTTGCTGGGGTGGACCCGCTTCGTCTCAGGGGCGAGGGGGCATCTGATATGGCTGATCCAACGCCGTTAGAGAACCATGAAGGAAACCGCCGGAACCCCCCCTTTGGCCTCCAAAGGGCCCTTCGGCCACGGTAGCGTTTATGGCCTCAAAGCCAGCGCACCCAATTGCTCCAAGGCCGAGAGCTCCATGGCCGACAGCTCCAAGGCCGAGAGCTCCATGGCCGAGAGCTCCATGGCCAAGAGCTCAATGGCCGACACCTCCAAGGCCGGCACCTCCAAGGCCGATACCTCCATGGCCGAGAGCTCCAAGGCCGAGAGCTCCATGGCCGAGAGCTCCATGGCCGGCACCTCCAAGGCTGGCACCTCCAAGGCCGACACCTCCATGGCCGAGAGCTCCATGGCCGGCACCTCCAAGGCCGGCACCTCCAAGGCCGGCACCTTCAAGGCCGACAGCTCCAGGGCCGAGAGCTCCATGGCCGAGAGCTCCAAGGCCGACACCTCCATGGCCGAGAGCTCCATGGCCGACAGCTCCAAGGCCGAGAGCTCCAAGGCCAGCACCTCCAAGGCCGGCACCAAACCAGCCGGCCCCGGCACCTTCCCAGTCGGCCCCGGTGTGTCCAAGCCAGGCGGCCCCGGCACCTTCCTAGCCGGCCTCGACGTGTCCAAGCCAGGCGGCCCCGGCACCTTCCTATCCGGCCCCGGCATGTCCAAGCCAGGCAGCCCCGGCACCTCCCAACCAGCCCCGGCACCAAGCCAGGTGGCTCCGACACCTCCCAGCCGGCCCCGGTACCTTCCCAGCCGGTCCCGGTGTGTCCAAGCCAGGCGGCCCCGACACCTCCCAGCCGGGGAGGACGGCCCCTGCTTTCCCTTCTCCGGTGGAACAGGACCCACCAACCAGCTGCAGCCACCCATCTTGATGGGACTTGACCTGCAGTCCTGACATATTAAAGAAGGAAGCAAGCTCTGCCATTGCTTCCATCACCTTAAATGCTCTGACAAAGTGGTTGAACCCCATGCCTCACAGACGTCAGCTCTGACACTTCACCCATCAAGGTCATCATTACAAGGCCTCAACTAGTCAAGCCAAACAAACTCTAAACACCTAAAAAAAGAGGGTAAGAGGGACCTCGACCAGGTAACACACTCGTTACACCCCTAAACGCTTACAGGGAGAGCTCTTCGAGGAGCCATATCTCTCTCTTTCTCTTTCGAGCTTCCTCAAGCTCACGGCTGATGCCCAGACCACTGACTTGAGCGTCGGAGGGTCCCCACCGGAATCTCCGGCCCTGGGGACTTGCTTGCAGGCGCGAGGAGCTCGCTGGAGGAGGCGACCGGACGCTCGAGGCCGGTGATTTGGCGTCATCACAAACCAATGCTTGAAGGAGGGAATCGGCCGCCGGAATGAATTCTAGTTGCCACTCCGCAACAGCAAGCACTTGGCCATTAACCACCCAAGTCTCCCCAGTACTAGATATTTGGCTCAAGAGTCAGTGAAATGAAAAATATAGTGCGGATGAGCCAGAGAGATCGCCTCCACATCACCAGGAGCTCCAGCACGGTGAAATTTCTTGGCTATAGCCTTCGGCGGGATAGACTACGGGCCAGGATAGCCTGTTGTCACCAACCACTAACCTCATTCTCCAAAGACTGAACCGGCACCTGAATGATGTCCGAGAAAAGCTGAACGAGCTCCGAAACCTCAGCCGGGGATGGCGATGGGGCATCCCAAACAAAGCAGTCATCCAGAGCTCAATGCCAGGGTCCTCCAACCTTTCTCGCTCCATCGGAGACTGTCGGAGTTTGTGCAGGAGAGTGAGCCATCGATCGGATAGAGCGATCGGAAAATAGTAACAGTACATTAGAGATCGGAGAAGATACAGATAAAACCGAAGCAGACGCAGGAGAAAATATTTTGAAGCAGAAGAGAGAGTCCCAACTCTGAAGAGTTACCAGAGCCTTCGCTAGTTTTAAAAGCTGTGTGAGATAGCTATATAAATTTATCATGTAAACCCTAATAATGATGGTCTATTAACTTAGCTCATCATATATAATTTTATTAATTATTATATAAACTTTTAAATAAAATAATAATATTTTAGAAACAATATGGCTCATTAATTACCACTTGCCTATCATATGATAGCCGATGCTTAATCATGCCGTTTAGAGATGGACAACTGGAGCACATAATACATTAAAATAACTTCATCAATTGCTAATTGAAATTTTTTTTAGGAGTTTTGGGATCCAAATATATCTCACGGAAATTTAGAATGGTTCAAGTATTAATGACAATCCAGCGTTACGTCATGCACTGAACAAAACATGACCTATTGATGAAGAAGAAGGGAGGATCAGATCCCTTAGCCACTAGGGTCAAGTTTTTGACTTGTGACTTTGGATAGTTTTTCCTCGTGGTTTAAACCTCGTCATCCCAAAGATGCTTGATGGCTCTGATGCCATGGTGGAGGCCTACCTACTTCTGGTAAAGAAGATTCTATGATGAGGGAAATACAAGATATAATCAAATGGCTTTCACGTTATCAAATGGAAACACATATATCATTGCTTGTTGGCAAGACATAATTGATATTAGAAAAAAAAAAAAAAACTTTTAGAATCTGCAAAAAGCTTACGCATGCCTATTAATTAGATTTGTTATATATATATATGCACGCATTTTGTGATGCGAGTAGAAAAGTAACTTTTATCCATAGCCTAAATTATTAAATTCTTTATGCATGTAGTGGGCCCAATGGAATACATTAGGTGTAGATTTCATGTTAGCATTAGGGAACTTCATTTTCATGTAACTGTTTGCTTAGCAACACTTTATATTAAAAAAAAAAAAGATTTTCTTTTTTTTTTTTTTTGCTTTAACATGGCATCAAATTATTGAGAAGCCTCAAATTAGTTTCTGCAAACCACAACCAATATGGAAACCATGGAGAATAAAGCTTAACATGAAGAAGGTTCTTCTTCCCCATGGCATCTTATTCTTTACCTTCTCTAATCATTTTCCAAAGTTAAGGTCGAGCTAGTTAGATGGAAACCAAATTTAATTCCTTGTAAGCTATCGAGATTTGATATTGATAATCTATTTAGCTATCCACGAATATTGTTCATCATATATTTTAGTATTGCTTTTGTATGATTGAAAATAGGTTAGATATTAGTGCGTTCATATCTATAATTATTTTTATTTAAAAATACAATAAATATAAGTTTAATAGAATAATTTATATCAATATTTATTTTAAATAGATATGGATATAAATTAAATATTAAAAATCTGGATATAAATCCAGTTAGTTATTTTCTTTAAAGGCTTATGAGTTAAATAGGATTAGAATCAGAATAAGATATTTTGATTAAGATTAGATAATTATTTATTTTTATTTATTTATATTTTTTTTGATATAAATACAAATGCGAATTGGAATTTGCCTCATTCATGATACACTATAGTTAAAAACAAAAGATTATGCTAGCACATACATTATAATCATCAAAACAAATCAAATTACTGCAACTTTTTCAAAGAAAAGCTCATTTCAAAAATTAATTTTGAATCTTCAAGTTTCCTTAAAAAAAAGAGCTAAACCGACAAGTTGACAAACATATTTTCTACGGGCTCAAGACCGTACTTAGGTTCTAATTTTAGCTTTGTAACATGAGAGTTATATAAAGATGCTACTTGTTGAGGGGTAGAATCGTCATTGCATTGATAATCGTGCGAAGGGACTAAGATCAGCCCCATCCCTCCGCCCGCTACGATATGTCCCAGAGAAACAAGCTAAACTAATATGGTCTGGCAGGCCATGCGACCCCTGACTCATTTTTTCCCGAGGTACCTATAGCTCGATCTCTCCGAGCTCCCATAGCTCGGCTTCCCCCAAGCCTCCTATGGCTCGGCTTCCCCGAGCTTCCCACAGCTCGTTCTTCCCCGAGCTACCTATAGCTCGACCTCTCCGAGCTCCCATAGCTCGGCTTCCCCCGAGCCTCCCATGGCTCGGCTTCCCTGAGCTTCCCATAGCTCGTTTTCCCCGAGCTACCTATAGCTCGGCTTCCCCCGAGCCTCCCATGGCTCAGCTTCCCTGAGCTTCCCATAGCTCATTTTCCCCAAGCCTCCCCTGGCTCGGTTTCCCCGAGCTTCCATAGCTCGGCCTCCCTGAGCTATTCATGATTCGATACTCACCTCCGTGAAACCCGACACGGGAGAGCCTAGACCTATCGTAACAGAATCCCAAACAGAGAATCATGTTGAAGAGTGGTTTAGGACCTAATATAGCTACCTGGGACCTACGCATCTATCAGATCTCAGGCCATCAAAGAGCTCTCCTAGCCGTCGATCCCTCAACGAACAAGATACGGATCCCACCAGCCTTACAATGGCCTGATTCTATTCATTCCTGTATCCTAACAACCTTCGAACCTTCCAGAAGACGCTCAAGATCCAGGTCATTGCCTATAAATACGGTACCCCCAGATTCTCTCAGGTATGCGCTCACGGCCCCTAGCTCACTCTCACTCTCACTCTCACTCCCACTCTCGCTCCCCTCCACTGCTGCTCGTTGGCACTCCCCTGGAGCTCCCGATCGGCCACCCCTAGAGAGACTCCCCGGAGAGATCCCTCTCCCCATTTTTTGTTGATCACTGATCCCCACTGACTTCTATGCATGTCCGCCCAGGAGGAAGCCCAGACCAGGAGATCGACCACGTCCGAGTCGAAGGAAAGATCCCGGCGGCAACAGCCCCCAATAGTTGGCGCAACCTTATCGGGTTCATCTCGTTGTGCAAACACCTCGGGGTGACCGCGACCCTTTTGCTATTCAGGGTGTGTTTCAATCTGGTCTCCGGGAAGGCCTCAGAATGACCTTACATCGGTCCCCGGAGGTCCTTCAAAATGATATCAGATAACCCATCATCGATAAAGGAGTGGAAGTCACGGTTCTTTATAGTCGGGAGAATATTGGTTTGGACTTCCCTCGAGTATGGGGGCAGTATGTGAAGAATCCAGAAGCGCACCCGGAGTTAACTAATTCGGAGAAAAGGGATTTGATCGTACTGCGCGGTAGTCAGGTGCTCCCAACTAGCGTTCTCCTATCGGAGGACGCTCTCTTTGCGGCCGGACTGAGCCCCATCGATCTTCGCGGTGAGTATTACCTCGTAGTTGATAGTTTAGCATGGCTCCATCTTTGATTTCTATGCAAACTAACAGGCGAATCATATTGCCCTACAGCTGAAAGGTCGGCGCTCGCAGACCAGATGAGGGAGGAGCTGGGAAAGCGCTGCAGGATATCTGGCTCCAGCAGCAAGCATCGGTCTGAGAAGAGGTCTCGCCCTTCTGGCTCCCGCTCTAGGGGGATCGGGGGAGACGGTGACAGTCGGCGCTTCTCGTCACCGTGGGCTAAAACTACTAAAGTTCCGGTGGCGCACGATCTTTCGGCGCCGGAGGAGGGTCTGTCCAGGGGTGAAGACCGGGAAGTTGCAGGGGTTTTGGATGAGGCTGCTGAGGTTTCCTCCCCCCGTTGTTGTTTTGTCCGATGATGGCGAAGGAGAAACACCGGTTGGCTTGGGGGCCCCCGTAGACGAGGCGGTTCGGTCTCCCTCATTGGAGGCCAGTGGCTCGGCGAGGTTACAGGAGGATGTGGTAGCAACCTCCACTTCCATCGGGGCAGGAGAAGAGGTTGCAGCTGCTGAGGTTCGGCCTGGGTCGCCGATGGGAGAGCCAGCGGGCGACGAGGAGATGACCGAACCTACCGAACCAACGACCGACATTCATGGGGGGCTTTCTGGTGAAGGGCCTTCCGCCGAGGCACAGGAGGCTCCGAGGGAAGCAGAAGTTCCTGAAGATTCTATTGTGGACAGGGGGATTCCTGAGGGGATAGAAGCAGAAGAAGAAGAGGAGGAGGAAGGAGAAGGAGGGGAGCCGGCGGCGAAGGAGATGCTTCGGCCAGGGCTCTCCTTGCCGGAGCCGAAACGTCCGAAGCTTCTCAAGCGAGGGCCCTGGTGGCGGAAGCTGGCCTATCGAGAAGTTCATGGGCCGCGGGTGTTCTGGATGGCTCCCTGGGAGCAGACTTCCACTCACGCGACCCGAAAGTGAGCGCCAGGTTCTCCGCTCTGATGCGGTCCGTGTTCCAAGGGGAGGAGAGTTCTTCAACAGGAGGGGGTCATCCAGAAGACCTTGTCGAGATAGCCTTCTGTTGCGCTGGAGTGCCGAACGAGGCTTTTCTTCTCTCCGAAATTGACGACCTTGCTCTCACAAGGATCGCCACAGACTACGCGTCTCGGATAGGTTGTCGCACCAGAGTTGAGTCTTTAGTCGATTAGTTGGACTATGTCTTTTATGCGTGTGATCCTTTGTTGCAGAGTGCCCTGATTATGAGGGCACTGAAATGGCGCTTACATCTGGCTGTTGGAGCTTGGGCTCGGGCCCGCTACGAGGCTGATCACTTCAAGGAGAGGGTGGGTTCGACTAACAAGCTCTCTCGAGCCCTGGTGGTCCTCCAAAGGAAGCTCGAGGAGGCTCACAGGGTTCTTGCGGTTGAGAGGGAGAGAGCCCCTCGACTCGCCGTACAGGTTGGTGAGCTCAAGCGGGAGCTTGGGGAGACCAATAGAATTCTTGCGGTTGAGAGGGAAAGAGCCTCTCAACTCACCATACAAATTGGTGAGCTCCAAGGCTTCCGCGAGCAATCCGAGAAGGCTAGTCTAGAGCTTTCTCAGGCCAGGGCGGAGCACGAGAGCAAGGTTAAATCCATGCAGCTATTCTTTGATAAGAGGTGGGACCAACTGAAAGCTAGCCACGCTGAAGATAAAGCTAGCTGGGGAAAAAGGCTCGAGGAGAAAGAGCACAAATGCCGGCGGCAGCAGGACCACCTCACCCGCCTAAGCAAAGAGCTCGCCGATACACAAGACTGGCTAAAGTGGTCGGATGAACGAGCTGCCCGACTATCTGACAAGGTTGACTTTGTCCGTCAAGAAATTGAAGATACCCAGTCTCGGGTGGATGAGCTAAAAGAGAACCTTCACCAGAACCAATCGGCTAGGTCTAGGGCTCTCAACAGGGTCCACGTGCTGGAGGGTGAGCTAGCCCGGTGGGAGGAGCAGGTAGGGCGCTATTAGTTTCACTCTTTTTAATCTTTCGATTTTTGCTTTATTCGGCTTTTCGCCTGCAGTCGAACAGGGTGAGGCAGGAATTTCAAGGATGGTTAGCAGCGTTCAGAGAGGAGGCGGCCTCGAGGCACCGAAGGATCTCCGAACTGGAGAGGCAACTGGCTGAGGCAAATGCACGGGCCTCTTCGGCGGTGGAGGAGTACAAGAAATCCATCGAATTCGCCGATGAATGCAGGGCGGCCTGTGCCGATGCATTTCAGCTGGGCGAGGATGAGGCACGGGCTAAGGTTGCCCAGGCTTATCCTGACCTGGACCTGTCGTGCCTGGACGTCGAACATCATGAAGTGTACACTCTGAGGGTCGAGGAGGACGAGTATGGAGAAATATCTGATGTCGACCTCGAAGCTATTCTGGGAGCCGATGCAACTACCGACGTATCCCGTCGTGACACCTTTGAGAAGGGAGGGCCAAGCAATGCCCCTGCTGATGCGGCCGCAAGAGATGCTGGGATTGACCCCAAGTCCTGACCCTTTGGGGGACTATATGTGCTTTTCCTTTCTTTTGTCTTGTAGTTCGACTGGAAATCAATAAATGGATCAGCCATTTTTCATTTGTTTGTCTTCCCTGGATGGTTTTTTGTCTCGAATTTTGGAGGAATATCCTAGTAGAGGCCAGACGACAATGTAGCCTGGTACAAAAGGAAGTTGAGAGACGATTTAACTCGACTTAGGCCGAATGACACGGTGGTTCGACCAAGTCCGAAGAATGAGATAGCTTTTTTAGGGCCGAGGGATAAGGTAACTCAGCTAGGGCTGAGGGACGAAGTAGCTCGGCTAGGGCCGAGGGACGAAGTGTCTCGGCTAGGGCCGAGGGATGAGATGTCTTGGCTGGTGGCAGATACTTCGGTTAGTTTCGAAGTATAGAAACATCTTTGGCCCAAAAAGGGGGCATTAGGCGATGCCTAGGCCTCACACGCAACCAGACTGGGGGGTCATTACCGAGGAATGCTTCGCATCTGCGCCCCTTCATTGCCTTGTCAGCGTCCTGTCCTTTCTCAGGCGAGTCGATTTTCATTTTGCCGAAATAGATGATACGGCTTTGACGCCAGCAAAAAGCTGCTCTAGCGCCTTCCGAGAGGCTTTATTGCATTGATCTTTTCCCACGCGGGTTGTTTTGGCGTATGATACAAGCGTTTGCCCGCCATTGGAGGATGTCATTTTCGTAGGATGATCTCTCGGATTTGTCAGTTTCCGTAGGATCAGCGGGCGATTTTCTGCATTTACAAATCATGATCCGGGATCAAAGGGGATCTTTGCATGCGTCACGGTTCAGACAATGGGCTTGGCGCGCAATGGGGGGCATTGCTTTCATCCTGGGAGGCCACGTGGTGGCATGGGTTAGGTGTTTTGAATCTTAGGGCTTTCTGCCTTGATAGCTGCTCCCGGTTCATTTTTGCCTATAAAAAAGGGAAAAGAGGGGTCATATTAGGCCATCCCCAAAGTTTCCTTCCCTGTGAGAGTTTCCACGATGCCCATCTTTTTGGGGTTTTGAGTAGAAGGACCGAGCTTTCTTTTCATGAACCGCTTTCCCCCGGATAGTTGGGGTGATGAAGGAGCCGTTGGAGAGTGGCTCGCCTTCAGGGGATGAGTCCCAGAGATCATATGGAGAGCACACAGAATGGCTACAGAGATCACACGGAGAGCACACATATGCGCTTCCCGTGTGTCCTTTGTGGTTCGCTACGGGGGGCAATGGGCAGGAAGTGCATCGACACCCCCGTAGCACGCACGAAGCTTCCCTCCTCTGTCGGTCTGGATTCTCGTCCCTTCTCTGAGGGGAATCCTTGCCACGGGGAGGAGAAGATGGGAGCAACGCGGGACTGATAGTCCCCGAGCTCTCTCAGTCGGGCAACGGTCTGCGATCCAGCATCCCACCCTAGGGGAGCTAGTTGGTTTGCTCGGGTCCTCAGAATCAGCATCCACGGGTCATGCCTCCTTTTGGACCTCTTAGTTCGTCCGGAGGGACCGTGGAAGGTCGACTTCACCAACTATCCGGGCGAGCTGACTGGTTCGTGGTTTGTCTGATTTCTCGGGCCAGATGCCAAAGTATCATTGTTAACCGAAGCTGACTGGAGCAGTTCGGCCGAGCTATTTACTCATTTCTGTCTTTCGTGCTTTGGCGCACCTGTAATTCCTCTCGAGGGGTTGTAATTTTTGCTGATAAGGAAATAAAGAGAACTTTTATCCTTCTTCCTTTTGCATTTGCTCTCTTCTTCTTTTTTGTTGCTGATCATGTCTCGCCATAGTACGCTTCGGCAGGGTTCTTGTTGTTTCGCTTTCACTGAGGAAGAATGTATCTACGGTTGGGCCAGAGAGTGGACCTGGGTGGCCCAACGGGTTTATGATGAGCTTGCCTGTAGAACGAAGCGGGTATGCAGACATCGTCCGGTCCGGCCACGGCTTGTAAGTTGTCCAAATCCAGACAAAAATTTGGAGATCGTTAGGCAGTAGAACATATTCCTTAACTATGGCTGAAGCTCAGAGATTTATTACTCGACCTTATTGGGGTTCGGAGATTTGTAGCCCGGCCCTGCCGAGGTTCGGAGAATGATAACTCGGCCTAGCCGAGGTTCGGAGAATGGTTACTCGGAGAGATGACTTAGTCATCACCGTGAGTCACGATACCTGGTCCCTGTGAGGCTCGGTGAGGAGTGTCAAGGCGGAACGGGCGGCGCGCGGGTACGCCCTTCATTTATGATTTAGCCACTCCCGAGGGAGCGAATTACCGTCAGGTGCTGGCGCTCTTTCTTCTTCACATTTTCCAAAGGGCGGCCGATTTAAGAGAGCTTGGGGGAGTGTTGAGGGCATTTACTACGAGGGCCTAGCAGATCGGGAGGTACCCCATCTCTAGAGAAGGAGGGGGGGTCCCGAATAGTTCGTCGACATTTATCGATCTTGCTCAGGAAGGGGCGTGGTCCTTCGGGTCCTGCAGCCACCAGTTAAAGCGGCAACACGTGAAGAATTCCCATGGGTCGGTATTTATGATCCGATTGATCGAGATACTCGCCTGAGGGGTATAAATATGGATGAGTGGGGTGCTAGTGTTTACCATCCTTTCGGTTTAGTCTTTAAACGACTTCTGATATGGCTTCTCAAGGTGGGGGACAATCGTCCAACGGCGGTCATGGAGGTTCTCAGGGGAATCGCACCGCCGTGCTGGTCGATGCCATGTCCTTGGCGTCCGCCTTTGCAAGCCATGAATGGCTCGAAAAGGTGGTTGAAGAGTACCTCACTGTTTCCGTGAGGGAGGCAGAAGCCCTTCACCGGGTGGTGAACCGGCAGAGGGAGGAGATAGCGTCCCTCCACCAACGAGTCGCCGAGCTGTCCAGCGTTTGGAAGACTCGGCACAGGGAGGGCCCGGCAGCTCCCAGGGAAGATAGTAAGCCCCTGTGAGGGCTCTTTTTTTCTTTTTCTTTTTTGTTGTTTTTTCTTTTTCAATCAATGAAAATGAAGATTTGCATCTGGTGCATCTGCTGTTGTCTCCAAATCATTTGCCAACGTTGATTGGGATTTATCAGCTGCCCGAGTTCGAGCTAAGTTTTAGGAGACCGCAGTTGGGTTTAGTCAGGGCACGTAAGCTACTCGAATCCAAACATAGTTTAGAAGGATGTTCAGGTCGGTCGGGGCTTGTCAGCTGCCCGAATCTGAATCAAGTTTTAGGAGGCCGTTGGTCTTTGTTGGACCAGTGGCGGACCTAGGCGATCCTTAGAAGGAGATCCTTTACTTCTGTCGGAGTGTTGGGAGGTTTTTATTTGGGGTATCCGAGAGGTCACTCGGCTTCAAACGATGCCTTGGGGCGTGGATAAAGCGCGAAGACTTTGCTCGTTTGGCCGAGGATCCGAGCATCGAGCGTGGCCAGGGCGCAGGAATATCGCTCGGTGGGCCCGAGGAATTCGATAGTCAAGGACGTTCCTCAGCTTTGGCCGAGATTTCTAATAGCAGAATATACCCCTTGACTTCGGCCAAGGTTTACGCGCTCCGGTTTTGGCTGGGGCTTCAGAGATTGTGGCCCCATCTAGGTTCGGGGATAAAATGTCGGCCTATCCGAGGTTTGGGGACTTCGTTGCTTGGCACTACCGGGGTTCGAAGATTAGTTGCTTGGCCCTGCCAAGGTTCGGAGATTTTGTTGCTCGGCCCTGCCGAGGTTCGAAGATTTTATTGCTCGGCCCTGCGAGGTTCGGAGATTTGTTGCTCGACCCAGCCGAGGTTCGGAGATTTGTTGCTCGGCCCAACCGAGGTTCGGAGATTTCCTGTTTAAAGATGTAACTCGGTCGTGCCGAGAATTGGTAAGCAGCACTAGTTTCTTTTCACAATTTTTGGCAACATAATGTGTGGTGATTCATGTTGTAAATTATGAAATATGTGTCGACAAAAAGTGTAATAAGGTGAGCCTATAAAGGGCGTACCCTATTGATAATACTTACGGAGATTGTTCGAACTCCATGTTCGAGGGATGGATTTTTCGCTTAGATCTTGCAGCTTGTAGGTCCCTGGTCCAACAATCTTCGCTACTTGGTAGGGGCCTTCCCAGTTTGGTGCCAGCTTTCCTTGCTCCAGCAGTTTGGAGAAAGATGCTTTCCGGAGAACGAGGTCGTCGGGCAAAAAAGCTTTCCCTTTGACTCTGGAGGCGTGGTAGCGGGCCACCCTTTGCTGATAGGCAGCCACTGATCCGAGCTTTCTCTTTAACCTCCTCTATCAGGTTGAGGTTGGTACGGAGCTGCTCATCCCTAGCTTCCTCCGAGTAGCTTTCCACCCGCAGAGAAGGGAGACCTATCTCCACTGGGATAACGGCCTCTGTGCCGAAGGCCATCCGAAATGGGGTTTCGCCTGTGGGTACTCTTGGGGTGGTGCAGTAGGCCCACAGGACATGGTGCAACTCGTCTGCCCATCTGCCTCGGGCCCTGGAGAGCCGAGCTTTGATCCCTTGAAGCAAAGTCCTGTTGGTCACTTCGGCTGCCCCGTTGGCTTGTGGATGCCCGACCGAGGTAAGGTGGTGACAGATCCCGTGTTCTTCGCAGAACTGACGGAACTTCGGGTTATCGAATTGCCTACCGTTGTCAGTGATTATAGTGTGCGGGAGGCCGAAACGGTAGATGATGGACCTCCATACGAAATCCCTGGCCCGTGCTTCGGTTATTTATGCAACCACCTCCGCCTCGACCCATTTAGTGAAATAATCGATGGCGACGAATAGGAATTTCTGCTATCCCATGGCGAGCGGAAATGGACCGAGGATGTCCATCCCCCACTTGGCAAAGGGCCAAGCGGAGGATATGGGAACCAGGCTAGCGGAGGGGAGCCTCCGAATGCTTGAGTGCCTCTGGCATGGGTCGCAGGCTCGGACAAGGTCGTCTGCATCCTTCTGCATGGTCGGCCAATAGTAGCCTTGACGTAGCACCTTGTGACATAGGGACCGGCTTCCCAGATGGTTGCCGCAAATCCCCTCATGCACTTCGCAAAGGGCATAATCTGCTTTAGATGGGCAAAGACATCTGAGCAATGGCATACAGAAGGACCGTTTGTAGAGCTGGTCGTCAATCAGCACATAATGGGTGGCCTGCAGCTTTAGCCTTCTGGCTTCTTTCCGGTCGGACGGAAGTGAACCTTCTTTGAGGTACCTTAGAATGGGATCGAACCATGATGGCTCAGCCTCAACTTGCATTACTCAGTCGGCTTCTGCGATACTGGGTCTCTCCAAGGTCTCCAGGTGGAATTTCTGCTCTGTGTCCATAGATTCCGCCGTTGCCAACCGAGACAATAGGTCGGCACGGGCATTCTTAGATCTAGGGATCTGAATAATCTCGAATTCGGAAAAATGGGAGAGTAGGCTCCTAACCTCTTGGAGATATCGGATCATGTTCGGCTCCCGAGCTTCAAACTCCCCCGTACATGACCTGCCACTAGTTGGGAGTCGATGAAGGCATTAAGTTTCTCCACCTTAAGGCTGCGGGCGATTCGGAAACCGGCCAGCAAGGCTTCATACTCAGCTTCGTTGTTGGAGGCTGGAAAGGAGAAACGGATGCCATATTCAAAGGTCACCCTCTCCGGACTGGTGAGAACCAAGCCCGCACTGGAGCGATGAGCGTTAGATGACCCGTCGACATGGAGGAGCCACCAGGCGCTAGTTTTCAGTTCCTCGGGGGAGTCGGGGGTGGAGCCATCCTCTGGGATGGTACACTCGAGGAGGAAATCGGCTAACACCTGAGCTTTGATGGCCGGGCGAGGCTGAAAATGGATATCATGCTCGCTCAACTCGACGGTCCACTTAGTCATTCTCCCTGATGTCTCCGGGCGGTGGACCACCGCCTTGATGGGTTGGTCAGTCAGGACTGTCACAGAATGCGCCTGGAAGTACAGCCGCAGCTTCCGAACTGAGGTGATCAAGGTCAACACCATCTTTTCAATTCGGCTATATCTTGTCTCCGCATCGTGGAGTAGCCTGTTGACATAATAAATTGGCTTCTGGACCTTGTTTTCTTTCCTGACCAGCACCGAGCAAACAACACCTTCTGAAACAGCCAGATATAGGAATAGTGTCTCGCCAGGAGTTGGACTGCTAAGGAGTGGGGGAGAGCCGAGGTACTTCTTGAAATCTTGGAATGATTTTTGACACTCGGGGGTCCACTGGAAGTTCTTAGCCGACCGAAGAGTTTTGAAGAAGGGGAGGCATCTTTTGGCTGAGCGTGCCACGAAGCGGTTGAGAGCCGCTATCCTCCCGGTTAGGCACTGGACTTCTTTAATAGATGCCGGAGGCGCCGTCTGTTGAAGAGCTTGGATCTTCTGGGGGTTAGCTTCGATACCCCGCTAAGAGACCATGAAGCCAAGGAACTTCCCGGAGTTAACGCCGAAGGCGCATTTAGTCGGATTGAGCTTCATCCGATATTTGCGGAGCATTGCAAAGCTCTCCGAGAGGTCCTCGACGTGCTGTGATGCTTCTTGGGTTTTGACCAGCATGTCGTCGACATACACCTCCATGTTCCGGCCGATTTGGTCCTTGAATACTTTGTTGACCAGCCTTTGGTAGGTGGCTCCTGCATTTTTAAGACCAAAAGGCATAACACGGTAACAGTAAGTACCTCGGTCGGTTATGAAGGCGGTCTTTTCTTCATCTTCGGGGGCCATCCGAATCTGGTTGTAGTCGGAGTATGCGTCCATGAATGTCAGCATTTGATGACCCGAGGTGGCGTCCACAAGTTGATCAATCCAGGGAAGAGGGAAGCTGTCCTTCAGGCATGCTTTGTTGAGGTCGGTGAAGTCGATGCAAATCCGCCACTTGCCGTTCGACTTCTTCACCATGATGACATTCGATAGCCAGTTTGGGTAATTTACCTCTCGGACAAAGTTTGCCTTGATGAGTTTATCAACCTCCTCTTCAATAGCCCTCTGCCGCTCTGGGGCAAAGCTCCTCTTCTTTTGCTTGACGGGTTGGTACATCTCGTCCACGTTAAGACGGTGGATGAGAACCTTGGGACTGATCCCTGGCATGTCAGAGGCGGACCAGGCGAAGACGTCGGCGTTGCTTCGAAGAAATTCGATCAACTCGCGCCGAGGTTCGCCCTTTAGCAGCGACCCAATCTTTATGGTTCGGTCGGGACGGGCCTCATCCAATGGCACTTCTTCCAGTTCCTCAGCTGGTTCCCCTCGCTATTCGGTGAAATCCTCCCGAGCGTCCAGCCCGTCAACCTTCGGCATTCTAGACTGAAGGCTAGTGATGAGCACTGTCGAGCTATGGTTTGGCTTCCTTGGACAACTCCAACTCCCCGCCTGGTGGGGAATTTCATAGACAGGTGTGGGATGGAGACAACTGCCTTGAGGGACATCAAGCCGGGTCTACCAAATATTACGTTGTATGGTGACCTAAGTTTGGTTATTAGGAAGTCCGTGTGAATAGTGGCCACAAGGGGCCAGGTTCCCGCGTGAACCGTTAAGGTTACGACCCCTTCCGGGATGATGACATTGCCCGTGAATCCCATTAGGGTGGAATCCACGGCTCGAAGGTTTTTCATAAGCAGTCTCATCTTGGCAAACACATCGAGGTACAAACATTCACAGAACTTCCACTGTCAACAAGGATCCGGCTTACATCATAGTCATTTAAATTGAGGGATACAACTAGCACATCATCATGGGGAAACTGTATCCCTCGGAGATCATCGTTGGAGAAGGAGAGCTCGCATGTCCGTGCTTTCTTTGGCGCCGATCCTTCGTCATCATTTTTGGAGCTCAAGCTGCCGGCCTCCTCGATCATGTTGATGTGGCCGATTACGGACGGATTTGGTGGAGGAGGAGGTTGTTGAAGCTCGGGCTGGCGATCCCCCCCTTGTCCTGGCTCGGGTGCCCTCCTAAATTGGTTCAGTCGGCCCCGTTGAATCAGCCTCTCAATCTCATTTTTTAGCTATCAGCATTCCTCAGTGTCATAGCCATGCTCCCGATGGTAGCGGCAGTATTTGGCGGGGTCCCTCCGGGTTGGGTTCCCTTGGAGAGGAGCTAGCTGGGGGAGCTGGCGCTCTATCTCCATGAGAATCTGTGCCCTGCGTATAGTGAGCAGAGTGTACCGGTCGAATTGCCTGGGCGGGCTCCGGGAGAGCTCTTTGGCGACGAGGTGGACTTGGCCGACGGACGGGTCAGTGCCTGTCATGACCTTTGGGTTCTTTCTTCTTCGCCAGCTCGGTGCGGGCAACTCTTCGCGACTCTTCGACCCTGGCGTATTTGTCTTCCAGGGCCATCATATCGGAGAGGTTTGGGGGGTAGCTGACTTCCATCGCCAAGTAGAAGCGCTCTCCTTCGAAACTCCCCCCGCCAAGGCAGACATAGCCACCTCATGATTAAGGTGGTCCACCTCTAGCATGGCCTTATTGAAGCGGCCAAGATAGTTTCTCAAGGACTCCCCCCTCTCTGCTTAACTTTGGAGAGGGAGTCGGATCTCCGTCGGTGACGGCGGCTACTAATAAACTGGCCAATAAAAAGATGGCTCAACTCGTTGAATGAATCAATGGAACCTGGTTTCAAGGTGTTGAACTAGGTTCGGGCAAGTCCTCTGAGGGTGGAGGGGAAGGCGCGGCAGATGATTGCGTCGGATGCTCCGTGGAACATCATTATTGACCGGAAGCTGCTGAGATGATCATCCGGGTCAGAAGAGCCGTGGTAGGGCTCGATGGCGGGTAGTTTGACATGGGAGGGAATCACTTCCTCCATAATCCCTTTGGAGAAAGGGATGCCCTGCTACGCCTTGGGCTGAGGCGGATGGGCCTGCTTGGTGGCATCCAGCTCCTGACGCATCTCCCGGATTTGTCGATGGATCTCCTCTTCAGCAGTAAGAGGAGGAGCTAGGCGGGGAGAGCGCAGGGACGGCATTGAATCATGGTGGGAGGACACTGGAGAAAGGGTCCAGGCTCGTCGAGATCTAGGAGGATCCCTGTCATAGTCGCCTCGCGGGGCCGGTTTGTCCCGTTTGGGTTGGTGTGGGGGGTCCATGGCTCCATGCGGACCAGAGAAGGAGGTGGCCGGAGAGGAAGGAGCTGCGGCCTCCCTATGAAGGTGCGGAGCAGGGGCAGCTGCGAAATGCTCCTGAACTAGGTGGGTCAGGGTCTGGACCTGCTGGACCAGCGTGGCGAACTGGTCCTGGGTCATCGGGATGGCTGGTGGTGATGGGGTCTCAACTGGCGGAGGCTGCGGCGCCGTATTGCCTATCAAATCAGGCCTTTGAGTGACGACCTGGTCCTGGGCTTCAGAGGTTGCTCTTCTCCGATTAGCCATTGGAGAGGTTCTACTCTAGATCGAGATCCTGTCTCCTTTCTTCAAGTTTTAACGGGACTTGAGGCCCTTCCTCTAGCGCCAATCTGTTGCCGCCGGGATCTGTCCTCTGACTCGGGCGCGGTCGATCTCCTGGTCTGGCCTTCCTCCTGGGCGGACCTGCACAGAAGTCCTCGCGCGAGAGGCGTTGGGGGTGGCCCTCCACGGAAGACCCTCCGACGCTCAAGTCAGTGGGGATCGGTGATCAACAGAAAATGGAGAGAGGGATCTCTTCGGGGAGTCTCTCCAGGGGTGGCCGATCGAGAGCTTCAGGGGAGTGCCGATGAGCAGCAGTGGAGGGGAGCGAGAGTGGAGTAAGAGTGAGAGTGAGAGTGAGCCAGGGGCCGTGAGCGCATACCTGAGAGAATCTAGGGGTACCGTATTTATAGGCAATGACCTAGATCTTGAGCGCCTTCTGGAAGGTTTGAATGTTGTTAGGATACGGGAATGAATCGAATCAAGCCGTTGTAAGGCCGGTGGGATCCGTATCTTGTTCGTTGAGGGATTGATGGCTAGAAGAGCTCTTTGATGGCCTGAGATCTGATAGATGCGTAGGTCCCAGGTAGCTATATTAGGTCCTAGACCACTCTTCAACATGATTCTCTGTTTGGGATTCTGTTACGATAGGTCTAGGCTCTCCCGCGTCGGGTTCCACGGAGGTGAGTATCGAATCATGAATCGCTCAGGGAGGCCAAGCTATGGAAGCTCTGGGAAACTGAGCCAAGGGAGGCTCGGGGAAAACGAGCTATGGGAAGCTCGGGGAAGCCGAGCCATGGGAGGCTCGGGGGAAGCCGAGCTATGGAAGCTCAGAGAGGTCGAGCTATAGGTAGCTCAGGGAAAATGAGCTGTGGGAAGCTCGGGGAAGCCGAGCCATGGGAGGCTCGGGGGAAGCCGAGCTATGAGAGCTCGGAGAGGTCGAGCTATAGGTAGCTCGGGGAAGAACGAGCTGTGGGAAGCTCGGGGAAGCCGAGCCATGGGAGGCTCGGGGGAAGCCGAGCTATGGGAGCTCGGAGAGGTCGAGCTATAGGTAGCTCGGAGAAAAATGAGTCAGGAGTCGCATGGCCTACCGGACCATATTAGTTTAGCTTGTTCCTTGGGGGCATATCGTAGTGGGCGGAGGGATGGGGCTGATCTTAGCCCCTTCGCACGATTATCAATGCAATGACGATTCTACCCCTCAACAGGGGCCACCATGGTGAAGCATATATTGTAGAACTTCATCACCTCCCGCACCAACGGATGAAGAGGGAACTGGAGACCTGCCCTCAAGCTTTCCTCATAGCAGAACGCCCCATCCCCTAATCCGGATGTCACCCTATCCTCAGCCATCGGGAGCAACAAGACGACATCCTGGGAGATTTTTTACAAGTAACGCATCCATTCCAAATCCGCCAAGGTCTCCTCCGAAGCTTGGTCACTTGGGCTCATCATATCTTCGATCGTAAGAGATGCTAAGCAAGATCGCAGTGAAAATGGGAAGACGAAGTTCTTCAAAGGAGAGAGGAAAGGGCACTATAAATAAGGATAGCGCCGCCATGACTCCATTTTTCCAATTGAAACCGCCTCAGGGTGAGGGCGAGGCATCCCAACCTAGGCGTCCGGAACTGCCACTATGAACACCGTGAAAATCGAGATTTCCCATGCGGCGCTTCCCCAGCCGTTACCTTCGCCCCTAAGGAATGACGGATCCACCTCGGAAAGGCAAGATGGCCCCACAGCATTAATTAGGGCATCATTGCGCAAGCTATCAAATGCGCATCCCCAGATATGGATCGCGCCACTTAAGCCTATACTCCCTACGCCCGAACCTATGCTTCGAACTAGGGAGTGGGGGGCATGTGTTGAGGGGTAGAATCATCATTGCATTAATAATCATGCGAAGGGGCTAAGATCAGCCCCATCCCTCTGCCAGCTACGATATGCCCCCGAGGAACAAGCTAAACTAATATGGTCCAGCAAGCCATGCGACCCCTGACTCATTTTTTCCCGAGCTACCTATAGCTCGACCTCTCTGAGCTCCTATAGCTCGGCTTCCCCCGAGCCTCCCATGGCTCGGCTTCCCCGAGCTTTCCACAGCTCGTTCTTCCCCGAGCTACCTATAGCTCAACCTCTCCGAGCTCCCATAGCTCGGCTTCCCCCGAGCCTCCCATGGCTCGGCTTCCCCGAGCTTCCCACAGCTCATTTTTCTCCGAGCTACCTATAGCTCGACCTCTCTGAGCTCCCATAGCTCAACTTCCCCCGAGCCTCCCATGGCTCGAATTCCCCGAGCTTCCCATAGCTCGTTTTTCCCGAGCTACCTATAGCTCGACCTCTCCGAGCTCCCATAGCTCGGCTTCCCCCGAGCCTCCCATGGGTCGGCTTCCCCGAGCTTCCCACAGCTCGTTTTCCCCGAGCTACCTATAGCTCGACCTCTCCAAGCTCCCATAGCTCGGCTTCCTCCGAGCCTCCCATGGCTCGGCTTCCCCGAGCTTCCCATAGCTCGTTTTCCCCAAGCCTCCTCTGGCTCAGTTTCCCCGAACTTCCATAGCTCGGCCTCCCTGAGCGATTCATGATTCGATACTCACCTCCGTGGAACCCAACGCAAGAGAGCCTAGACCTATCGTAACAGAATCCCAAATAGAGAATCATGTTGAAGAGTGGTCTAGGACCTAATATAGCTACCTGGGACCTATGCATCTATCATATCTCAGGCCATCAAAGAGCTCTCCTAGCCGTCGATCCCTCAACGAACAAGATACGGATCCCACTGCCTTACAACGGCCTGATTCGATTCATTCCTGTATCCTAACAACCTTCGAACCTTCCAGAAGGTGCTCAAGATCTAGGTCATTGCCTATAAATACAGTACCCCCAGATTCTCTCAAGTATGCTGTTGGCCCAGATAACAACCCAAGAGGGGGGGTGAATTGGGTTCTTCAAAAATTAGCCTTTTAAAATTATTTGCTTAAGAAGAATGAAGGCAATGCAATGTAAATACAAAGTGCAGTGAATAAAATAGAGATAGAGATAGAGTAAATGAAAGCACGGCAAACACAAAGATTTTATAGTGGTTCGATGTATCCAACACCTACGTCCACTCCCAAGATTCACTTGGGTCCACACTATAATCTTCCTCGATTACAGCCGAGTTATTTTACAAGCTCACAACTCAAACTTATTGCTTTCCCGGGCGCACAACGAATCCAGCTGGTTTTCAAAGGCTCACCAGCACAAAAACCCTAACACAAGCTTTACCAAGCTTGTACTGAGGTAAGACTACCTCCACTAGTTCAATCCCCCAGATTGAACTTGTCAGCTCCCCCTCCTCTCTAGGGCCACCGACAGCACACCTGCACACTTGTGGTAATCGGATAGAGTTTTACTAGTCTTTATGTAGCGCTCCATAAAGAGCTAGAGAACCCCAACTAATTATCATAAGTGGCAGACACACGAAAACACATCCTGTTAAAAACTTTTCACTTTCATCTCAATTATATACACAAATCACCCAATCAACATTAAGCATCAACCTGCTCAGATAATATTTTTCATGACATTCCTCAGGCAGTTTACAAGATCACATTCACATTCGACATTAAAATCCTAAGTGCACACATCATACTCATAATCTTCTCCAAAACATAAGTCTCGTATTCATATCCAAAAAGGTCTAAAACATCATTACATCCCACTGTACACATACACATATACAAAATACAATTATCAAACCACCCTCTCTCAATATACAAGGCTAGCATTTAAACACTCTTGCATCCAAGCAAGCTTCACCAGCTAAGGGTCCTGTCCTGCTTATCTTGTGATCCTGGCAGAAATACTCACTGATCTGAAAGAACATTTAAATCATAGAGGGATGAGACCTAAGTCCCAGTGACTGGATAACCATCTAACTATGGAGAAATAGAGAACCATTACCTCTTAATTTCAATCGTATGCTGAAACTATTTAACTTGTACAACTCAAAGTACATTTTTAACATGATATCAGATAAAATAAAATGTAGCTTATTCTTCAAATAACATATCAGTACTGGAATACTCTATAATAACTCTTCACTGAAAGATAACTCATTAAAATAAAACTTCATGCATTACAATATGAAGATATGCATTCTTTATCTACAACCCAGACTCCCATCAGGATCTGCTTGCCCACTGGCATCTCAAGTAAGATCTCCCTCTCGGATAACTATTTGGCCCATTGGCCCTTTTTATATCACAACATATGCTTTTAGATCTCATGATGCTGGGCTGTGTGTGTAATGCCTCTGAGGTACCACCCTACAGTCGCCCTTCTGTAGGTGTACTCTCATCGGGTGCGTGACTAGCAACAGGATCCCCGCACAAATAGCACCCCTTACCCGTGCGGTTCACCTGGCAAAGTGCTTTGTTCCTTAACCCTGGAACCTCGGGTTTTCTCTCTGCCCCCACGGGCTATATATAGTAATCAGCTCCACTGAGCTATGATTCATGCCCCCACGGGCTGCTCACAACCAGCCCCACTGGCCTGGTTAGGCATGCACTCACCCCTGATTCTGGGGTTCATCGTACGATCTGTTCGCAAGGAGGTGCCGGCTCGATAGTAGTGTGCAATGCTCATGCTACAGTACAGTCTAAAGGGTGATCAGCCCCCTAGCTGCCTGATGCTCAGTATGACTCATACATCATTTGTAAAGCTTTATCATGCAAATATGCCATGTATACATTAAAAATTCCCTCATCGAAACTCATGCTTATGTGTTTATGCTCAAAACTCATTTATCAGATTATCATATACTAGGTTCTCATTTCTCATATTTAAAACATACATAATACTCTGCTAAACATAACATACCATAACTAGGTATAAATCTCATTATACTAGCTCAAATTAACCTCTCATTGCTAGATGAGAAATCCACTCACCTTAGTAGGTTACTCCTCGACTGGTACAACTGGTACTCAACTCTGGTATTTCGGCTCCCTGGAATAACCCTCTTGACCTACGTCAACATACAGATACAATAGCTATTAGGATTACCTCCACACGAGGTTTTCCCACGAACCATGCATGCATACATGATCTATCCTCTAATATCTCATTATTTTCTTCCACCCAATCTCTACTCAAGATTACTTCTACTATTACCTCAAAATACACTAATCTAAGAAAATCTAAAGTCATACAAGACCTAGGGAAGCTATAGCTTACCTGGAGTCGAGCACAAACCCCAAGCTTCCCTTTCCCTTTCTCTTTCTTCCTCCTTTTTCTTCTTCTTCTTCTTCCTCTCTTTTCTCTCTTTTTCTTCTTTCTTTCTTTCTTNGATGTATCCTTTCGAGAGGTAAATATGTACATCATTAAGACATGTTGACATTTCAAATATTATTTCATTGCGAGAAAATTGGTTAATTTTTTGTCACAACTTTACATATAGGTACCTTAAGAAGTTAAAAAATAATGTGCGTAATAAGGCAAGGGTTGAAGGTTCTATATGCAATGCACACTTGGTCGAAGAAGTTTCAGCTTTTGCCTCGCATTACTTTGAGGGTCACGTCCACACGAGGAGCCAAAATCTTGGTCGTAACGATGACGTATGTGTGGACGAAGGAGAACCTAATGACGGTAGAATATCAATTTTTAAAGGTATCGGCCGTTCATTTGGGGGCAGAAGTCAAGAAATCTTAGCGATATGGAGTATAATGCAACACATTATTACATCCTAATGAACTGTAGAGAAGTCGATCCATATATTGAGTAAGTGTATACTTCAATGCTTAATTGAAACTTCTAATTTAAATTACAATATACCATAATATTTAATTGCTAACATAAGTTTTAATCCTTATCATCCCATAAGGATGTATTGTGATAGACAACGACAGATGAATCCCGACATCAGTCAAGTTGCAATTCAGCAGAAGTTAGAAATGGAGTTCGCTTACTGGTTTTATGAATTTGTGAGTAGTATCACTCAATCAATTTCAATAATGGCTTTTATTTTTTGAATTGGTTGTGAATAGCTTATTAATTTATAGGTAAACGGTCCATGGTCCACAACCGATAATATTTTCATTAAATGTCTATCGCAATGGCCATTGAAGACCGTAACAACCTCTACTGGCTATTTTGTTAATGGGTACAAATTTCAGATTGAACGATTAGCAGCTTCAAAGGCACGCAGAACTGGGGCGTGTGTGTTAAAGGAGAAAGTGTTGGAGCAAATATGCAGGATTATTACGGAAAGTTAGTAGAGGTGGTTGAAGTTGAATATCCCGGTTGGCCTATGAAACGAACCGTATTGTTTCGTTGCGATTGGTTCGATCCGACAGTTCCTGTGGGCAAAAGGGTTCATAACGACTATAATTTGGTTGAAGTGAACCATCGACGAAGATTGCAGAAATATGACCCATTCATCCTTGCATCCCAAGCTCAGCAAGTATTTTACTGCGGATATCCAAGTTTGCGCAACGACAAGCGAGATTGGTGGGCTGTTTCTAAAATCGTCCCACGTTCAACAATCGTATTAGAGGAGAGTTCATCAAGTCAATCAGCCGAGTGCCCTGCATTTCAAGAGGATGAGATGGAAATGCATGCAATTGAGGACGACACAAGGGCTCCTGAAACATCACTTAGAGATCCAAATGGTGATGTCCAAGAAATTGCGGATGCAAATGTTCGGTTTCCTTCCGATGATAATGAAACTGAATCGCAGTCCGATACGGCATCGGATGTTGAACCAAGATTTCACGAAACAAATGACACCGACTTAAACATAGAGGTTTTTTTAAATTCAATTTATTTTATAAGTGTTAAATTTTTACATAGTCAATCATTAATCGTAATTTAATTCATGAATCTTTAGTATTTTCAGTATGATGGGCAGAGGTAGATCTACCGACGACGGACGGAGTGAGCAGGGACATAGCCCTGCTGCATCAGATCACATGAGCTTTGGAGATGGAGAGTTTCGATCTCACACATCGCACAGCCTCCGATCTCTCCAGCAGTCGGCGGTGTCCTACATTGGTATTATCATCCAGCCGATCGGCACAGACCTCCGAGAGTTCTTCCACCATCGGCCGCACCGTACTTCGACTGGATGCTCATGGGCTGTAAGTATATACTAATTAAAAATATATGTTTATGTTTTAAGTCAATTACTTATAAACATGCATTTTTTAACAGATTTATTGAGCAGCATCATGTATCGAGCCACATCAGCTCCATATTTCAGAGGCGTGCGGATCCCAGTGGCTACGATTGGCGCCATGTATCTGCAGCCACGAGGGAGTTTTATTTTTCAGAGTTTCAGGTAAACTTATTAAATACAATTTATCACTGATATAAAATTTCTAAATCTCAATAAATTCTGAAACTAACTGTTTATTTTAATGCAGAAAAAGTTTACGTGGGACCCTGCCAGCCATGATGCCATTAGGGCAGCATGGGAAGCTCTTACGGGACGCCGATACTCTGACATGCTTCATCGTTGGAGGTCATCGGGTCACCGTCCTGCGCATGTGCCAGAGGGTATTTGGCACGAGTGGCAGCAGGTCTGGCAGTCTGATGGCTGGCGCAGGAGGTCCGCATCAGCCAGCACGAACCGCCGATCCGAGAGGGGTGGTCCTGGCACGGGTCTCTCCCGCCACACTTCGGACTCCATTTCGATTCAGGAGCACAGACGCCGTATGGTAAGAAAACATAAATAATTTAATTACTAATTTAGTTATTTACAAATACTTACATTAATATCAATTTTTCTGTTGTTATAGTCTGAGCAGGAGGGCGGAGATCTTGGTGAGTTTCGTCTATTCAGGGCGACACACACCAGGAGGGACGGTTCCTGGGTCGATACACGATCACGGGAGGTTGCGGTAAGAAATTAGCTTTATGTTGTATCTGTTTAATTTCTAAAATTTTATTTAGAGAAATTTATTGATTCATTTATTGTTGATTTTATAATTCAAAGACACGAGTCGAGGAGCTTCACTCCCAGGCATCGCAGGTCGACTCCACTGATGGGGGGACGCCCGTCGAACTCTCAGCAGAGGAGAGTCGACGTGTTTTTGGAGGCTGTTGGTGCCCAGCCGCGAGACCGCAGGGTCTATGGTCTGGGCACTAGAGCTTCTGCATATTTTCCCCATCAGGCCTCCAGCTCGCGATATTCTGGCGATATTCCTGCCGAGCGTTTAGACGACATTCGGAGATCTATCACGGAGGAGGTTCGTCAGGAGGTTCGACAGGACGTTCAGGAGGTTCGAGGAGGTTGAGCACGAGTTCGAGCAGCGTACGAGAGGCCTTCAGCAGGAGCTTGCAGACGTGCGAGAGCAGATGCGTCAGTTGCAGGATATGGTTAGCCGCATGTCGCAGGGTTTCCAGCCTCCACGTGATCGTGCGGATTCTTGATGTATTTTTTTCTTTACTTTTTATATTTTGTACATGAAAACTTTAAAATTTAATATATTAATTATTTTTGGAAATTGAATGATGAATGTTTGGATCAATATGAGTGATGAATGTTTCGATCAATATTTAAATGTAATGAAATTGTATTAACCATTTTAATTTTTAATATTTTATTTTTTTAAAAAAATTAATTAGCGACGCATTAGCAATTAAAATTGTATCGCTAATATTTCTAAAATATTATTATTAAATATTGCGATGCAATGATCTGGCGTCGCAATATTTTAAAAAAAATTTAATTAGCGACGCATTAGCGACTCAAATTGCATCGCTAATATATCTAAAATATTATTATTAAATATTGATGCAACTAAATGCTTCACAATATTGCGACGCAATTGAATGCATCGCAATATTTAATAATAATATTTTAAAAATATTAGCGATGCAATTTCAGTCGCTAATGCGTCGCTAATTAAATTTTTTAAAAAATAAATAAATTAATTAGCGACTCAATTGCGACGAGGTTTTCATCGCAAATATTTTAAAAAATTAATTTTAAAATTAGCGACGCATTTAGGATGCATCGCAATATTGCGACGCATTTAGTGGCGTCGCAATATATTGCGACGCATTTGGTGCATCGCAGAGAGTCGCTGTTAAGCGACGCAATTGCGACAAAGTGAGATTGCGACTATCATCGTAGCGACGCCGTCATTGCGTCGCTAATGCATCGCAATAGCATGTTTAGCGACGCATTTGGGCGTCGCTATATTTTAATTCTCTTGTAGTGACCTGATTTTGAAGATCATGAATTTTTAAATCATGTTTTCAAACTACACAAAGCACTTTATGGTTTAAAACAAGAACCTAGAGCTTGGTATGATAGACTAAGTAAATTTCTAATTGAAAATAATTTTTCTAGAAAATGTTGATAAAACCCTATTTTTGAAAAGAAAAGATAAAGATTTATTGGTAGTACAAATATATGTAGATGATATTGTATTCGGTGCTACTAACAATCTTTTGTGTCAAGAATTTGCAAAGTTAATGCAGGGTGAATTCAAGATAAGCATGATGGAAGAACTCAACTTCTTCCTAGGACTACAAATCAAACAAAAAAGAGAGGGATTTTCATCAACCAAACAAAGTACAAAAAGAAATTCTCAAGAAGTTTGGAATGGAATCAGTCAAACCCCTTGGAACACCTATGCGTCCTTCATGCAAATTGGATAAAGATGAAGATGGTAAGAAAATTGATCAAAAATATTATAGAGGTATGATCGGATCTCTACTTTACTTAACTGTAAGTAGACCTAATATTATGTTTGTTGTTTGCTTATGTGCTAGATATCAGTCTGAACCTAAAGAATCTCACTTAATTGCTATAAAAAGAATTCTAAGATATTTAAGTGAAACTAAAAATGTAGGATTATGGTATTCTAGAGACTCAACATTAAATTTGATTGCATATTCTGATTCTGATTATGCTGGTTGTAAACTAGATAGAAAAAGCACAAGTGGAGCATGTCAATTTTTAGGTAGTAACTTAATCTCTTGGTTTAGCAAAAAGCAAAATTCGGTTGCACTATCAACTGCTGAAGCTGAATATGTTGCAGCTGGAAGTTGTTGTGCTCAAATCCTTTGGATTAAGCGACAACTTGAAGATTATGGCATAATACTTGATAAAACACCAATTAGATGTGATAATACTAGTGCAATAAATCTAACTAAAAATCCAATTCAACATTCAAGAACAAAACACATTGAAATAAAATATCATTTCATTAGAGAACATGTAGCTAATAATGATGTTTGTCTTGATTATGTTTGTACTAATGAACAATTAGCGAACATATTTACAAAATCCTTAAGTGAAGAGAGATTTTGCTATCTTAGAGGAGAATTAGGAGTCTGTGATCCATTGGAATGAATTTTAAATCTCCTAGGAATGATTATCTAGAACTCAATCATTTTTTGAAAATTCTCTTATGATTTTAAGGAAACTCTATCTAGATATTTGAACCCCTTGATTCATCACATTCCAAAGTTGATTTATCCAAAATTTGATGACATTCCGGACAAGTTTCGGATTCTTTAAAACTCTTATTTTTTTACTGAAACTGTCTTGGAGCCGACACCTCTGTTATCGGAGTCGACTCCAGTTTTGTCTATAATTTTGGAGCCGACACCTGCCTTTCCGGAGTTGACTCTATTTCGGGCGCTGACTGTGTTAGCGACTTGGAGTCGACACCTCGCTTTGTGGGAGCCGACACCTTGTGGTCCCAGGTTGACTTTATTAGAGCAGAGTCGACACCTTTCATATTCTAATCGACTCCAATCTCTTCCAAACTCTTCCCCACTCATCCCAAAACCCAAAATTTCTCTAATCCATCTTCTCCTAGCATATGGCACCTAAACGTAGAGGATCTATGCTTGGGGCTTCGGTGACGATAGGGAGACGAACCATGAGGCGTCCGGCACGATAGCCTTCACCAAGTTCTTCCTCCACATCGTCCGCATCAACCCCTAGCGCCATTCCTAGTCCGTCCTCACCCCAAATAGACGTCCTAGCAGACCGAGTTATTACCATGGGTAGGAAGGTAGATTTTCACTTCTTTGATTCCGAAGGTTTCTCCCTAGGGCAGCAGCTTAAGGAAATGGGATGGGAGAAAGTATGTTCATTGGATGTTCCCACTTATTCAGCACTTGTTAAAGAATTTTATCATAATTTATCTAGAGGAGACGGAGGTATTGTGAGTTATGTTAGAGGAAAGAGGATACATTTAACTTCAGAGATTCTTGGTAATCTGTTGGAGATTCCTGTCATTGGATTAACTGCCAGTTCTCACAATGAGAGAGCTGAGGCTTTATCCAGAATGCTTGGTAGGAAAGTAACTGAATTTGAAGAAATTAGGGCAAATCAATTACCCTTGAAGCTAAGGTTATTGCATAACATCTGTAGTAGGATTCTTTTCCCCAAGACAGGGAGATTTGAGTATGTCTTGGAGTGAGACATTGTGATTATGGATAGTGTATTGACTGGACAACCTATAAATCTTGCGGGAATGATGATTTGGTACATGGCAGAAGCTAAAAATAAGAAAAGGTCCACTTTACCTTATGGCATGATCTTGACTATGGCCTTTCAAAATCAAGGAGTTAATATTTCTGATAATGAGCCAATGAAGAACTTAAGGCACACTGATTATTATAACTCTGCTACATTGCATCGTATGGGATTTGTCAAAGTCACTAGCCAATGGGAAAGAAAGGGACACTTGGATGAAAGGGCAACTGAAGTTGGAGCTACGACACTTGGTCCATTAGAGGAAGGACCTTCTGTGAGACATATTTTGCCAGGACCTAGTAGCCCAGCACCTTCAGCAGCATCTGCACCTGCACCTATTCCTACTTCTACTTTATCTGAATTTTTGGAACTCAATTGGAGCAGTTGAAAGAGCTTTTTGCAAGTCATGAAGAGAAAATGAAGATTGAGTTAGACAGCAGACTTTTGAGCATAAGGGAGCTCTACTATTCTTTGGAAGATAAGGTAAACATGATAGAGTCATCCTTTAGCACTTCATCTGAAGCCTTGAAGATTGATCTCATGCAGATTTTTGACAAAATCAAGGATATTGAAGGAGACTCAGAAACTTATTCTAAGTGCAATGCAGAGCTTCAGGAAAAAGTCATAGTTGCATCTGCTTTAGTTGAAAGGATGTTAAATGATTTTATGAAAATTCAAGAAAAGGGCATGGAACAAATTTTAGATGAGCTAAAGAGAATTATGAGATTTTGATGTTACATGCTTTGTATTAAAATTTAGTTTGTATTTAGGACAAATTATGTACTTTAATGTTTTGATGACTACTTTGATGAAATGCAATGATGAATTTTGCAATGAATTAATGAACGTTCTGAATGACTTTATTCTCAATGAATGAAATTTGAAGTTATCATTACTCTTTTTGAGTTAATCGATTCTTATGTTTATACTTTTATGATATAAAGGATGAGAAAGAATGTTGATTTAAGGTAAATGAACTTCTTCTTAACCTTTTTGTTGATAACAAAAAAGGGGAGAAAGGTTTGTTTACGTATATGCATTATGCATTTGATGTTAATCTAGTTATAACATATATGAGAAAGATGCTTGTATATGTGTTAAATGAATTTGTTTATAATGCAATGAAGATTGATGTTTATGATTGATGTTTATGACATATATGCAATGAATTTAATTGGTTAGAACATATATGCATTGAATTCAAATAAATTTAATTTGGTTATCATAGGAGGAGCTACCTCATTCAGGGGGAGCTTAACTATGAGAACTTAGAACTTATTTAATTTGTCAATTTCATTGATTAATCATGCATATACTCAATGTTTTTGTCATCATCAAAAGGGGGAGATTGTTGACTCACTTATTAATTTTGATGATTAACAAAAGCCATGAGTATATTTCTTGTGTTACTAATGAAATTAACAAGTGTTTCAGGAATTAAGAATGATTATTTATTCAAAAGATATATAGAAATCAGTTTGAATCAGTTTTTTAATGGATTATAACAAAGTTCAGAAATTGGAGCCGACACCCACTATGTCTGGAGCCGACCCTAGGGCGTATCAGAACAATTCTATATTTTTGGCATGGTTCGGAGTCAACACATGGTATCCCGGAGCCGACTCTAACCTGAGTTATAGAGAAGTGCTTTCTGCATCAGTTTTTGGAGCCGACATCTAGAGTTTCGGAGCCACACTTGAAGTTTCGGAGCCGACACCTGAAAATGATAGAGCCGACTCTAACCTGAGAACAGAAAGTGTATATTTTGGACATCGTTAGAGTCGACACCCTCGAAAATTAGAGCCGACTCCAGAACGCGTCGAGCCGACACCACAGTTTCTCGAAGCCGACTCCCCGACGGACGTTTTGTTACTATTTTTGAAAACCCGATTTGGAGCCGACACCTGAAAAGTTTGAGCCGACTCCAACCTGTCAGAGGACGATTTTCAAAAGTGACAGATCAGCTCCAACGGCTATATTTTCTCACATACTCTTCAACGGATCTATTTTCTTGCGTGGAGAACTCATCCAAGTATGATTTCAATGGCTATTTCTCACCTAATCTTGGATTAAGAAATCTATATAAAGGGCATCCGACCGTTCGAAAATAAGAAGTGAAAAACGGGAAAAATATCAAGAAAATATCCAGTGAAAAAGAGAGAAATTTTAAAGAGAAATCTCTGAGTCCATGCCTATCATCTGAAGAGAGATACAAGAGAAATCCAAAGCCTTCAAAGATAAAAATCGAGGATTTCCAAAGTTTTGAAGGAGCGAGCAAAAGCCCCAAATTTTCAAGCTTCTCTTCAACAAGCCCTGTTCAAGAATCGAAGTTCAATCTTTGTTCATCCATTCAAAAGAGAGGAGGAAAAGAAGAAAAGCTCAACCTCATATTGCTTCCAAAATCAGGCTTTTCTAATCCTTGTCTATTTATATTGTTTATTTGCTCAATTAAGGAGCTTTTGAATTGTAAACTTTAATTTGACTTATGGTTTACTAATTCAATCAGGGGATTGAATTAGTTGAGGCAGCTGGCCTCGGGGTAAGCTAAATGTAGCTTACGTTGGGTTGTGTGCTGGTGAACCCGTGAAAACTAGATGGGTTCGTTGTGACCCCATGTAAAACAACAAGTTCGAGTTGTGATCGTGGAAAACAACTCAGCTGTAATCAGGGTGATTATAGTGTGGACTCAAGAGTTGCTTGGGAATGGACGTAGGTGTTGGTAACACCGAACCACTATAAATATCTTGTGTTTGTCGTGATTGTCTCTTTCTCTCTCTCTTATTGTGCTTTACATTATTGCATCACTTCACTAGTGCACTTAATCCTTGTGAAATAGGTTTTAAGTTTTAATTGTTAAATTTAAAAAGAACCCAATTCAACCCCCCCCCCTCTTGGGTTGCCATCTGGGCCAACACTATCATTTAATGTCTTAAACACAGTCCCACACCACAAATATATGCGTGCGCACAATGTAACTGAAAGGAAGAAAAGCTCCATGGATCATTCTCTATTATCTATAAAGTAAAGAGGAAGTGGTAAAAAAATAAGAAAACAAAACAAGAGTTTGAGAAAAGAGAGGGTAAGAATTCATATAATTGATATGGTATAATTTGGCTCATAAACTTTAGGTATGGCATGCTAAACAAGGATTACACAACTAAACTCTAGTCCTTATATTGCTAATGGTACACCTAAGACCATTTTTCTCTTGAGCCAGTGAATGAAGGCCTGTCTTTCCTTGTCTACGTTTTGAAACTTTAGAAAGAATATTAGCAGGACAAGGTTGTCTTTATATAAAGGAGAACAATTTCCTTTGCAGCAACTCGATCTATCTGTTTGCCTGTCTTGTAAAATAAATATTGAATGTTATAGTTTTCTTTTTAGGAAAATTGGGAGCTGTCTTCTAGTTATTAGGTTTTTATTTGGGCTTCAATATTTCCTATCAGCCTCAGGAGTGGATCAATAGGGATTTATGTCTTCACTGTCATGTGATTGTGATTAGTAGATAAAGTTCTCAGCCTTGCATGAAGTTTAGCTGTACCTGCTTGCAACTTAGGATGAATCAAAACTTTATGCATGCATTAATTGATTGATCAGGAACCTAATACTAGGTATAGTATTGATCACTCTCCTGACCACCAATTGGAACAAACCATCTTTTGAAGAGTTTATTCACTTATCTATTCCAACCTGAGTGGTAGTGCACGAATGCATGATCTTATTTTGATCTAGATTTCTAGTCACTTGGCAAATATTTTCTATAACCAATTTGGGCAAAAAAAATTCCTTGTTAGATATAGCTTCTTGAATACCAAGAATATGCACCAAATGAAACCATATCTTAATTTATATTCCTCTTCTTGAGACTTTTGCTCTAGTGAACTCTTGCAAATCATGTCAGCAAATGTAGGTCTGCAGGTCTCTATTAGCTTAACAATCAAGGTATAATGAATTTGACATTTAGTTGAGAAGCATAGAGATTAATATTCTGGAAATCTTTCTTTTCATGCTGCTTTGCAATTCTGGAAGAGATACATCTCCATGTTATTAGGATTAAAGCACTTTAAAACCTTGTTTGTTTGAAGTCTCTCACCTTGCTACGAACATTGTATTTTGTACTTATAGATATAAGCAAGTGAAATAGGTATGATCATCTTAGATTACTATATAATAAGTATGATAAGTGTCAGAATTATTATATTTATTATTCTTGAATGGAAATGTGGCTCCATGATGTTGTTACAACTCCTGGATTTCATGCTGTGGTTACAAAAATTCTAGCAATCTAATGGTCATATGTTTTCTGTTGTCTATGCACACATTCATACACCTATTATAATGCTCAGACTACAGGGCCATCACCAATTTTAGCTGTATAAATTGGCTTATAGGTCCTCTGCTCCATGTCTGTGATTGTTGTATATTTGCAACCTTTTACTCTTTGAGAACATTGTTTTCCATGTCATGTGGCTTCAAAGCTTTCTCTCAGCATCCTAGCAAGAAAACTTGTAGTTCTGATTTATGCTGGATGAATTCTAATTTTGGCTGGTTCAGCATTTTCATGGCCCAAGGCTCTAGTTTTCGCTGTTTCCATTGGGAGTTATAATACATTCCACAAGAAAGCCACCAAATTTATAGGTAAAAATTAAAAATAAAGAAAAAAATTATGTTAAAATATAGTTTGGGCATCATCTTAGGCTTTCAGATTTAGAACAGTCAAATATTAAATTTATTGAAGAAAAATATTTAAATATAGACGTTGGGTAAAATATCTAAAAAAATAAAAGGAAGAAATAAATTGTTAAAAAAAAAATCAAACAAGGAAGGTGTTAAAAACAGGGAAAAAGAGGAGCAAAGTAGAAATAGCAGGATGGTGGCTGGGGTTATTCAGAGAGAGCGGCTCAAGCAAGAGAAAAAAATAGGATAAGAATTGTTAAGAGATTGAACAATTCTTGAAATAGAGAGACATAGAGAGAGAGGATTGTTTAGATGGATAAGGACAGAGATAGATTACTAAGTTACAAGATTTGAATTTAAGTGATGAAAGAAAATTTTCTCTCCATATTTACCCATGCAGTTGATTTCTATTCATTAAAATTATATGTGAATAAATAATTGAAATTCCACCCAGGCTCAAACTTAATAGACCCAAAAGCCCTGCAACACTCTTTTTTATATAACATAAATATAGATGGAAGGAGGCAAAAACTAAAGTTAGAAATTTCAAATTCAGGTAAAATTAAAAGAAAACAGCTTTTTCGTCAAACTTTCATCTAAAGAACCATGGTTTTATGTTGTTTTTCTGTTTCTCCACTGAATACATTATTTTTTTCTTATAAGGATCCTGGGGTTATTGGTCTGTAACACTCTTTCAACAAGTGGCTTCTTTGGGCAATAACATTGCTATCCAAATCGCTGCTGGAAGCAGTCTTAAGGCAAGTCTTCCGTATCATGCATTTATTCAAACTAATGTATACCAGTTAACTAACTTGAATCATTTCTGGTTTTTCTCAGGCAGTTTATAAGTATTATCACAAGGATGGTAGTCTAACATTACAGCAATTCATTGTTTTCTTTGGGGCTTTTGAGCTATTTTTGTCACAGTTCTCAGATATTCACTCACTACGGTGGGTAAATGCCTTGTGCACATTAAGTACCATAGGCTTTACTGGAACAACCATTGGTGTGACTATTTACAATGGTAAGTTCATGATACTTGTTTGCTCTGCTTTGTTAATTACAGATATGACTTAATAGTTCAAATCAATAAATACAGATCAACTTTTCTCCTATATTTTTCAGTTTAAAGTGCTAGAATAAGCATGTAATATGACTTCTTTTAATTCAATTATGTTTTTTAAACTCACTAAATATTTTTTGGGTTGCTAACTTCACCAAGTGTAAATTAACTTCTAGATTAAGGATAGTTGGGCTGGTAACAACTTCTAACAGGCTTCTTAATAATACTTTCTGTATCACTGTCCAGCCAAGAAGGCTTATGACTTATGACGTATGTGTACTCAAAGGAGAAATAGGAGGCATTTATGAACTATGATATACATATCAATACATGTTATATATCCAAACATGAATACTTTTTTGTAATATAATCTATAATTACTGGTAGTCTGATACATTAGCCAAGCACATGCCATGCTAATATATGCTTTTTATGGTATAGCCAAAAAGTTAAGTATTCTGGCTCCCTGTGAATTTCTATGTTTTCTTATGTAATCTCAAGTACTGCATGATTAACATTCTCCCAACTGAACAATTTACTCCATTTTTGTAGGCAGCCTTTATTACCCTCTACATTTCCATTTCTATCATAGGATCATAATTATTTAAGGCATCTACTACTTAGAACAATTACTAATTATATTGGACAACATAAAGAATTACAGCTAAACTACTCACATTCAAGCATTGTAAAAAAACTAGCAGAGTAGTTAACTGGTGGTGGCAGGACAAGACATTGTGCAGTCCATCCTTGCAGCTGTTAAGGAAATATTTTTCAATGGATTTGTATTATATAAGCAGGAATGTGACCTTAAACCACTGCATTACAGTGGAGCTCAACAACCATCACAAGAATCAAATAATTAAAGAATTTATTTTTAAAAACATTCAACTTGGGAAGCACTTCAGGTATTCAAACAAGTAGATGAAGGTGAAGATTAGGACTAGAGCAAAGGGAGTGGGGGAGCTAATTCAAAGGCATGCACATCTGCTTCCCCTTCATGATCACTCTTGTGGACAAGTGTCATTATTTGGCTTGTGGACCAGAAAAAGTAAGGCACCAACATGGTCCATTTTTTGAAAGAAAAAAGAAGTGACTTAAGGGACTGCTGGAGGATAAAAACAGGAGTATCCACATTCTTAACCCAGACAAGGGAAAACTCAAATGAGAGTAAAAGAATAAGAGTTCTTTTGTTTTTTGAAAGAAGTAAAATAAATCAATTGGGAGAGATCATTTTTTTCATGAAATTTCACAATGAAACCATTAAAGAAAACTCAACCCATGCCAAATTAGGAGAAAGAGAATGCTGAGACTAGACTAAGGACAATGAGAAAAGAAGAAAAAGAACACAAAGCCTAGACATAGGTTGAGGAAAAACTAAGTTAAGAGAAGAGGAACAGCAATGGAGGGGCAGGGAAAGAAGGAAAGATAATGTAAAGCCAAAATAGGAGAGATGGAAAGGAAGAGAGGACCAAAGCCATGACGAAGGATGGACATGTTACCTGGAACATATGGATGATGGTATGCCATGTGCCATGCTGCAAACCTACTGGCTGTCTGAATAGCATTAGCAAGATCTCCAGCAAAGGGAAGATAACAAACATTCAATTTTCCACATGCTGGCCTTGAAGTGTTTTGTCCTCAGCAAAAAGCTTTTCAACTCCCATTATCTCCTCCATCGTTCTTTGTATTCTTCCATCTCCACCTCTATTTGAGAATCCGGATTCCAAAGTTGCTTCTTTGCCTCTTCACAAGCTACAGAAACAAGATAATAGGGTTATAAGAGTCCAGGATCTTAGAATTTTTTTTATATTATTTTTAGCTTCTTGGTGTCATCTCTTCTGATATAAGTAAAATTTTCTCATGACTCAAAAACAGGCATTTGGAGAAAAGAATAAGGACATGGCAATCAGGTAATGGATTGTTTACAATAATTTCCTAGGGTTCGCCTTTTCTCCTCCAAGATCTAAATTTTAAGAGCCTAGAATAACATTATGTTTCGGAAACTTCTTTTGTGTGCATTTGTGTGCATGTTTATATTATGTACTTGTATATTATGTGCGTGTTATACATGATTTAGAGAGAGGATTTTGCACTTGCTACAAAATTTTAGGATATATTAAGAACTAACAATGGTATCACTAATATTGCTTCTTTTTGCTCTTTAGTTTCACCATCTCTTTTATGTTGGATCCTGAGGTTGTCTGCTCATTTGTCTACAATTACACAAGGAAAATATTTTGATACATTTGTTGTATAAAACATGTATCTAAACAAGCAGTGGACATGCCATGAAACTAGTAATCCAATGCAGAAAATTTTCCTTTTATTGTAGGAGAAAAAACTGATCAGAAATCAATCAACTACAGCTTGCAAGGAAGCACTTCCTCTAAGGTTTTCAAAGCTTTTAATGCTCTAGGTGCGATTGCTTTCTCGTTTGGAGATGCAATGCTTCCAGAAATACAGGTGGAACATCTTGGCATGACAATTTCATATGTATTGTCTATTTCTGCTTGCACTGACCATTTTCTTTTTTTTTCTGTACAGTTATGGATCTGTCTTTTACTGCTTAAATTGTTGTCTGGAATTGAATAAGTGTATCTGGGAAGATGGTATGCAAATTGAGCAAATCTATTATAATTTGAAAAGTATTAATATTTATGTGAATAAGCTTGACTATAGGAATTATATTGGAAGCTAGCCATAATATCAGCAGCACACATTAGAGTTAGTAAAAATCTGGTGGAAGAATTATGAATTTTTTTTATTAAGAAAAAGAAAGAATTATTTTTTTTTTCATTGAAAAATGTTTTACACCTTAACTAGATGCCTGGGTAACTAAAAAGGAGAGTCCAACTATTATATTCATGCCATAATACAGTTTAGTTGAATGATGGCTCTGTATATGATTGGAAAGAAATATGAGATGAGAAAATGTTGTATGCTTAGCATTCATAAGCTTGTAGCTATATGGGGAGTCTTTTCCCTCTTTTTTCTTTTTGGTTATTGCGTTTCCAACTTTTTTGGTAAAAAGGAATTTTGACTTGAAGCAGCAAGAAAGTGTTGGAATATTAAACTTGTTTTAATGCACTCTTGAAAGATCAAAGGCTTCATGGGAGAAAGGAAGAGTCACTCTTGAAAAGACCAAAAGCTTCATGGGAGAAAGGAAGAGTCATTTTAAAATGATAAGATGGTTCAGAAATTTAAAATTGACTCTTAGTATTTTGTAATTGACTCTTAATTTTTTGCAAATGTCTTTTAGTTTTTCTATACATGTATTAAATAGTGGCATATGAAAGGACATCTAGATGTGTATAAATATGGAAGGTGTTTGCCCATGAAAATATGTAGAGAAGAAGAAGTAGAAGAAGATGATGATTATGTTGAAAATAGAGAGAGACCCAAAAGTTGTATTCCCTCTAATATAGAGTATCATTTTTCTTATTGAAAGAATCCTCCATTTTTGTCAATCTTGTGTGCCCACCTTGTTTCCAACAAGTGGTATCAGAGCCTAGTTTTTTGAGAGGATCAATCTTGAGGGAGATGGCCAACGATGGTGTGCATATTCAAGTTCCCAAGCTTACTAAGGAGAACTATGGGAATTGGTGTATCCAAATGAAGTCCTTATTTGGCTCACAAGATCTATGGAAAATTATTCAAGATGGCTACACCGAGCCTATAGCAGAGCAAGAAGGAGGGTACAATCAAGCACAAAAAGATACTTTAAGGGGCTTAAGAAGAAGAGATAAAAAAGCTTTGTTCCAATTATATCAAGCTTTAGATGAGGTGACATTTGAGAGAATTGCTGAAGCAACCTCTGCAAATCAAGCTTGGGATACTCTCTCTACTATCTTTAAAGGAGAAGAAAAGGTGAAGCGAATCCGGCTTCAACAATTGCGAGGAGAATTTGAAGTCACCACCATGAAAGAGACGGAAAACATATTTGACTACTTCTCTCGGATATTGGTTATTGTAAACCAATTGAAGAGAAATGGAGAGAAGGTAGAAGATGTTCGAGTGGTGGAGAAGATACTTCGGTCTTTAACACCGAGGTTTGAGCATGTTGTTATCGCCATTGAAGAAGCTAATGATGTTGATACACTCTCCATCAATGCTTTGATGGGCAAACTTCAAATTCATGAACAAAAGATGCAAAAGAAAAATGAAGCACATAATATGGAGCAAATACTTCAATCCAAGGTGGAGGCAAAAGACCAAAAAGAGAAAGATCAAGGGCTTCAATTGGCCTATAGTAACAAAAGATGACGGCAACAACTATCATGGTGGCCGTGGTGGTAGAAGCAACTACCGTGGTCGTGGTCGAAGCCATGGCCGTGGTCAAAGAAGCTATAATGATGGAGGAGGCCATAGCTCAAATTTCAACAATGAAAGAGGTGGCAGAAGAGGTGGACGTGGACGAGGTAGAAGATCAATTGGAGGTCATAACCAATCAAGATCCAATGTTCAATGCTATAATTGTCAAAAATATGGACACTATAGCTATGAGTGTTGGAACAATAAGCAAAACCACAACATTGAATCCAACAATCAAGAAGGAGAACCGACTCTTCTTTTGTCATGCCAAGAAGATGGAGGCTTGAAGAATATATGGTTTCTTGACTCAGGAGCCTCAAACCATATATGTGGAAGAAAAGAGCTATTTGTGGAATTGCAAGAAGGGGAGTTTTGTGATGTGAAGTTTGGGGATCTCTCCAAAGCTCCTATCAAAGGAAGAGGTAAAATCATGATTTGGCAAAAGAATGGTAAACCTGATTTCATTTCCAATGTTTATTATGTGCCAAGTTTGAAGAGTAATATTTTAAGTATTGGCCAACTGTTAGAGAAGGGTTATGCAATTCATATGGAAGGATTATCTCTAACTCTAAAAGATTGGAATGGAAAGCTGATTACTCGTGTCCAGATGGCGAAGAACAGGATGTTTCCTCTTATCTTAAAGACGGAAGCACAAAATTGCTTGCAAGTGGATATCAAGGACCCTTCATGGCTTTGGCATCTCAGGTTTGGACATTTAAATTTTGGAAGTTTGAAATTACTATCTAATAAGGGAATGGTGAAAGGTCTTCCATATATAAATTATCCAAATGAAGTTTGTGAGAAGTGCACACTAGCTAAGCATGCAAGAGCTCCCTTCAAAAGTAGAAAATCTTGGAAAGCAACAAGGCCATTACAACTAGTGCATACTGATATATGTGGACCTCTTCCAGAATCTTATGGTGGTAACAAATATTTTATAACATTTGTTGACGACTTTAGTAGAAAGTTGTGGGTTTATTTTCTTAAAGAAAAGTCGGCTGCACTCTTTATGTTTAAATATTTCAAATCTTTAGTTGAAAAAGAATGTAACAATAAAGTGCAGATTTTGAGATCCGATAGAGGCGAAGAATATATGTCAAATGCTTTTAGAAGCTATTGTGATGAAGAAGGAGTTCGACATCAATTCACCGCTCCGTACTCTCCACAACAAAATGGAGTGGTCGAGAGGAAGAACCGAACCATTCTTGACATGACTAGAAGCATGTTGAAAGAGAAGAACCTTTCCAAGCATTTTGGGCTGAAGGGGTGGCATGTGCAGCATATCTTATCAACCAAAGCCCAACAAAAGCCATCAAAGGTATGACACCAGAAGAAGCTTGGAGTGGCTACAAACCAGGAGTAAGCCATATGAAGATTTTTGGGTGTATTGCCTATGCCCAAGTACCACAAGAGAAGAGGAAGAAGCTTGATGATCGAAGCCAAAAATGCATCTTCATAGGATATAGTGAGCAATCCAAAGCCTACAAATTGTATAATCCAATGACAAATAAGGTCATCATCAGTCGGGATGTGATTTTCAATGAAGATGGAGTATGGGATTGGAATGGCAAAGATTCTCATATCAAATATATAACACCTTACAATGAAGCTGAGGAGAATACAAATGAGGAAGCTACTCAATCAATCTTGTCACCAGCAAGATCATCTTCATCACCACAAGTTACACTGACTTTCTCAAGAAGTTCTATAAGCCCTGAAGAGTCAACAAGAAAGTTTAGAAGTATTAGTGATCTTTATAATGAAACAGAAGAAGTTGAACAAGTTGATTTATATTGTTTATTTTCTGATATTGAACCTCTAACATTTGATGAAGCTATGCAGAAAGTTGAATGGAGAAAAGCAATGAAGGAGGAGATTCTTGCCATAGAAAAGAATAATACTTGGGAGTTGACTTCACTTCCAAAAGGACAAAAGGCGATAGGCGTCAAATGGGTGTATAAAGTAAAGCACTGCTAATGAAGAGGTAGAAAAATACAAAGCTCGTTTGGTTGCCAAAGGCTACAAGCAAAAGAAAGGGCTCGATTATGATGAAGTTTTCGCGCCTGTAGCCCATTTTGATTCAATAAAGCTCATTTTCTCACTTGTATCTCATCACAAGTGGAAAATATATCAAATGGATGTAAAGTCGGTATTTCTCAATGGCTACCTTGAAGAAGAAGTCTATATTGAGCAACCTGAGGGCTATATCCATAAAGGCATGGAAGATAAAGTGTACAAGTTACACAAAGCTTTGTATGGATTAAAGCAAGCACCGAGAGCTTGGAATGCTCGAATTGATCACTATCTTCAAGATTGTGGTTTCAACAAATGCTCCTATGAACATGCTATTTATGTAAAGAAAAAAGGAGATGACATTTTAATTATATGTCTATATGTGGATGACTTACTTGTGACAGGTAATTGCATGGAAATGATATATGGGTTCAAAGCAACCATGAGCAAGGAGTTCGAAATGATGGGAGGAGACTTGATGTCTTATTTTCTTGGCATTGAAGTAAGGCAAAGTGAAGATGGCATCTTTATTTCTCAAGAAAGTTATGCTAGAAACATTCTACAAAAATTTAAAATGGAGTGCTGCAAAGAAGTAAACACCCCAGTTGCTTATGGAGCCAAGCTTAGTAAAGAAGGAGAAGGAAAGGAGGTGAACTCATCTCTCTTCAAAAGCCTTGTTGGAAGTCTTCGTTATCTTACTATAAGCCGACATGATATTGTCTATGGAGTTGGTTTGATTAGTAGATATATGGAACATCCAAAGGAGTCACACTGGATGGCAGCAAAAAGGATTCTAAGATACCTCAAAGGAACTCTTGATCATGGTATGTTTTATACTCATTCCAATGATGCAAGTTTAATTAGTTTTTCTGATAGTGATTGGGGAGGAGATCTTGATGAACAAAAAGCACTTCTGGTTATATCTTTTATTTTGGTGCTAATGCTTTTTCTTGGAGCTCAAAGAAACAATCCATTGTTGCATTATCTACATGTGAAGCAGAGTATGTTGCAGCAGCATCATGTGCTTGTGAGGCCATATGGTTGCGCAACTTATTGAAAGAATTGAGTCATTCACAAAAGGAGCCTGTGAAGATATATGTTGATAATAAGTCTGCTATTGAACTAGCTAAGAATCCAGTTCAACATGGAAGAAGCAAACACATTGACACAAGATTTCATTTTCTTCGTGATCAAGTTAAGAAAGGTATTGTGAAGGTTATGTACCTTAAATCAAATGAGCAAATTGCTGATATATTTACAAAATCACTCAAAAGTGAAGATTTTCAAAAGCTAAGAAAAATGCTTGGAGTCATGGCACCAAGAAAAAACAAGTTTACGGGAGGAAATGTTGGAATATTAAACTTGTTTTAATGCACTCTTGAAAGATCAAAGGCTTCATGGGAGAAAGGAAAAGTCACTCTTGAAAAGACCAAAAGCTTCATGGGAGAAAGGAAGAGTCATTTTAAAATGATAAGATGGTTCAGAAATTTAAAATTGACTCTTAGTATTTTGTAATTGACTCTTAATTTTTGCAAATGTCTTTTAGTTTTTCTATACATGTATTAAATAGTGGCATATGAAAGGACATCTAGATGTGTATAAATATGGAAGGTGTTTGCCCATGAAAATATGTAGAGAAGAAGAAGTAGAAGAAGATGATGATTATGTTGAAAATAGAGAGAGACCCAAAAGTTGTATTCCCTCTAATATAGAGTATCATTTTTCTTATTGAAAGAATCCTCCATTTTTGTCAATCTTGTGTGCCCACCTTGTTTCCAATAGAAAGAACTCTGAACTAAGTTAGTAATACTCGTAAGAGATCTTAGTTTCAACCAGTATATGTTTATGATGCTATTCAGGCATGTGACATTGGTATGAGATGTTCAAGTGTCAAAAAGGAATGGACACTTAAGCCCTTAAGAAACCTGACAGCAGAGTGAAAGATTTCTAGATTCAATACCTATATATTTTCAATGTTTTTCAAAGAGGTGACATGAGTGTCAAGTCTCCATCTGTCCAGAAGAACCTTAAAGAATTCTAACATTGCAAAACAAATAGTGCATCTGCAAATGTGTTTAAAGATGTGTATATATGTATACAATATATAGGCAATTGAACTAACTGTGGTATAATTTGATGAAAATGACACCCTTCCTAAATATTATGTTCAAATTCACTATTTTACTAAAAGTTGCAGAAAAGTGACATATAATAGTGATGAGTTCATGGTTTGATGTGTTGAAATAATGAGTGTGGATGAAGTGTACAACTACCTAACAGGTCAATAATCCAAAATTTAATGAATTCAAATAACAGTTAATGTTTTTACATGATTTTTATAATGAATCTGGTATTCCAATTTGAGATTCACGTGGACATATTTTTATATAGGATAAGACCTTTAGATGCTGCAATTAGAAAAAGTGATCTTTTAACAATCCATGGCAAGGATAGAGGTAGAGGTAGACCTAAACTAATATGAACAAATAATTAAAAATGATATAATTATTTGTAATTTGAATTTCGATTTGGTCCTGAATAGAGCAGAGTGGAAGAAGCAGATTCATGTAGCCGACCCCATATAGTTGGGAAAAGGCTTAGATAAGTTGAGTTGAGTTAAGTGATATCAATTGACTGGTTGGTGTATTATTCATCATAATAATATATATGTGACTCTTTTACCAGAATACTGGAAAGAAACATGCAAAGAAGAACATGTACAAAGGTGTATCAGCTGCATATGGAATTATTGTTTTGTCATACTGGCAACTGGCTTTCACTGGTTATTGGGCATTTGGGTCCCAAGTTCAGCCCTACATCTTGTCCTCCCTCATTACTCCAGGATGGACCATTGTCATGGCTAATATATTTGCTGTTATTCAAATATCAGGATGCTTTCAGGTACCTTCTCTTCAACCCTATCAAAAGTGGTGATTTAACACATCTGCATCTTGATGTAGTGCAGATGAAGCAAGCAATTTAAAACATATTTATTGATGAATTTTCACTTTTACACATCTTCAGAGATAAGCAGCATGGTCCTAATTTCCATCTATTACATGGTTAAGACAAACAACTTCTTCTTGCATGTATTCTGACATATTTTATATTTTCAGATATACTGCAGGCCAACGTATGCATATTTTAAAGAACGGATTCTGTCTAAAAATACGACTTATGGCGTGCGCATCCAAAATGCTCTATTGAGACTTGTTCTTACGTCAATCTATATGACTTTGATTACTCTAACTGCTGCAGCAATGCCCTTCTTTGGAGACTTTGTTTCCATTTGTGGAGCTATTGGGTTTACCCCTCTAGATTTTGTATTCCCAGCCTTAGCTTTTCTAAAATCTGGAAGAATGCCCAAGAATGGCAGACTGAAACTTCTGGTGCAGATAATTAACTTTGCCATTGCTATTTGGTTCTCTTTGGTTGCAATACTGGGTTGCATAGGTGCAGTCAGATTCATTGTCATTGACATCAAGACATACAAGTTCTTTCATGACATGTGATCTTATATTTTAGCTTGTCCAACTGCCACTAGTCTGTTGATTAGCTTTTTGGATTATGGGCTTAGGCCTGCGGGTATGGATTGAGTTGCAAAACATTTAAAGTAAATCTGTAATCCCTACTTTTTTTTAATAGAAAAAACAGACATCTTTAAACACTAATGATCTGTAAGTACCCCTAGTGCACATCATTTCCATTATGTCAAAGATTCCACATTATCTTGCCTATAGGTACTTTATATAGTTAAAAGTTGCAGGTTATGCTGTCAGACTTAATGGCAGTAAGTTGGACACTGTTAAACTGGTTCCATATGGTGCATGGAAGTGTTTGATCTTACCAAAGCTTATTCGACAAACTCAGGAATTCAATTTAAATCTGATGATTTGTATTATGTACTTCTTTTGAGAGAATTGTATTATGTATATAAGTAATCAATGTGCTGCTGTTATAGCTTACTTGGACAGCATGACTACTTGTTTGATGAGGCTGTGGTTTGTGAATATATGCATCAACAAATAATTATATTGAATCACTTTACTTTTACTGTCTTCTTAAACAGTCATAGTCCTGCAGATAGAATCGAGATTACATGACCAAGTTGGTTGATTCTGCAACAGGTGGTGCAGCATAGCTGGATTGGAATTGAAGGGGCTTATCTGAAAAAAAAATAGAATGTATGGTGAACCTAATGAACATCATCTAGAACACTTAGCTTGATAAGCATGTGGGACTTCTTTATTTAATAAGTGATTTAGGAATTTATGGTAGCTAATAGCATGCCTTGTTTTCTTAGGTGTCAATTATTAGCTACAGAGCCTAAAAATCTGTAGTTATGTCTGTATCTATATCTCAACTCAACTTAACTCAACTCATCTAAGCCTTTTTCTAACTACATGGGGTTGACTACATGAATTTGCTTTCTCCACTTTGCTTTATTCAGGACTAAATCAACACTCAAATTACTTGTATCTATATTAATATCCATATATTTGTGGCTAGACTCATGTTTTGTAGCTACACTAGATTGATTGTGGAAATTGTCTTCCATCAGAAAAACAAGTAGAATCAAAACTCTTGAATCAAGATAGCTATGTGCCATTGGATTCGTGGATGCGAGGGGTACTTACAAGGACTGACAAGAGAATATCAATGAGATTGTATAAGTAGTGGTCTCTTGGTTCCTTGTTATTCAATTTTTTAATTTGAGGTATTTATTTGCAATTCAATTTTGTAATTTTAGTTCTTTATATTTTGTTTCAAATTTTTAAATTTATCCTATATTTTTCATATTTTGTACTTTGTTTAATTATTTTCCTTTTTTATATTTTTTTACTATATTTTTAGTTCATATTTCCAATCTTCTGATTTTTTTTATATTTTATATTTTTAAGTTCTATTCAGCTTTTTCATCTTAAACATTTATTTTAGTTTATTTTTCTTTTTTCCATTAGTAACCTAATTCTTTTAAATGGATTGTGAACTTTTATTTTTTGGTGAATATTGCACATCCCTCTTTGCTGACACTGAGTTATGCACTTTCCAAATGCTCCAACATTTTATGAAGCCCAGATTACTGTCTAAATGCTATTCATGCAACATGAAGCCAACCATCACCTGGGCAAGAAATTTCTTGAGTTCTATTTATTTTCCTAGACATATATCCATGTTATGGACATTAATCTTTGTTCAAATTGATCTTGGAATTCCCTTGACTTTACCTGCCAGGCATTTCTATCAGCAAGCACTTTGTCTATATTGCACCAGTTGTGGTTTCATGAAGTGAAAAATGCACTGCTCTTGGTAGCTGCTTCTTTCCTGAAAGCTTGAGGGGCTCATAAACAAGATTGCACAACAATGATACACTTGAGAATTTGTGGTTTCAGTTGTCCATCGGTCGGAGTGCTAATAGGATGATATAAAGCAAATAGGAGGTGATGCACAAGTGCTCATGATGAAGACTATATTTAAGGGAATTTAACTTCACAGGCTATAGAGGCATGCTTTCACAGAAGGCTTCACTTGACTCCAAGACAACAGTTAAAAAGAGTCAGGATGGCCCATGGGTAAAGCATGAAGGACCAGTAAAAAATAATTAACCCTTAAATAATCAAAAAGTTAATATGGCTCCGACATATACTCATAGCCAACAAGACCAAGTACCAGTCCAAAGCACTAGAAGGAGTGACTTATTCTCAGGTAAATTCATGCACACTTTGAGAATATTATATGCGGAGGATAGGGCCATATCTTATGGAAAAGTTTTTGTACATAGTTTTCGATGCAGCAAATTCTATGTGAGCTATACCATCTTTTCTTATTAGTCCACAAATTCTATATGACTTGATACGATAGGGCAGGAATACCGTTTTAAATTTTGACATGACGTGCATTAATATCTGTTCAATTTTTTTTTTGAAATTTGTGTACAGGTTGCGGTGCATGTTTTCTGAATGAGTGTCTTAATTTTATAACTACGGTATTGTAAATTTACAACTGGGATGTCGTAATTTTTTTGGCTTTCTGAATGGATGTCTTAATTTTATAACTATGGTATCGTAAGTTTACAACTGGGGTGTCATCTTAAATTTAGACATAACGTGCATTAATATCAGTTCAGCTTTTTTTTGGAATTTATGTACATATACATTTTCTGAGTGGATGTCTTAATTTTATAACTACGATGTCGTAAATTTATAACTAGGATATCGTAATTTTTTTTAACTTTCTTAATGGGTGTCTTAATTTTATAAATACGGAGTTGTAAGTTTACAACCGAGGTGTTATTTTAAATTTTGATGTGACGTGCATTAATATTCATTCAACTTTTTTTTGAAATTTGTGTACAAACACATTTTCTGAATGGATGTCGTAATTTTATAACTACGGTATCATAAATTTACAATTGAGGTATTGTAATTTTTTTTGACTTTCTGAATGGGTGTTGTAATTTTATAACTTTGTGTCGTAATTTTAAAACTGAGTGTCATAATTTTTTTCATCGGGATGTCATAAAGCTGTCTTAATATTTTTAATGGGTATCGTATGCATGTGGACCAATAAGAGGAGACAGTACAGTCCACGTAGGACTTGCTATACCAGATACGGTATACAAAGTCTTTTCCCATATCTTATATATGAAATTTGCTATCCAAGTCAAATATCCAATAGCAAAAGTGAAAATAGAACAGTCAACCCAAAACCATTTCAAGTTGAAACGTGCATCGACCCATTTGATTTAATTCTCACCATTATATCATATATGTTTTTTCACTAACCAACCAACCAAAGACAAAGTACGGGATGATATTGTCTCTTTTTTTAAAACAAAAATTTCAAGCTTGACTGCTCCAATTTTGAATTTAATTTCATTAATTAAATTGATAATTTACATGGCATTTATTGTTAATAGCTACAAATGCATGATTATATTTCTTCCACTTAAGCCCCATTGCTTTGGAAAATCGGTTCAGATACACAGTTTATCAGCAGCAGTTTCCGTCATTCCAGTGTGCTTATCCTGGATGGAATTCATTGATGTCTGAATGAAGTCGATTGAATCTTCTTTATCTTCAAAATTGTCAGACTTATCATCTTCATCACTATCACCATGTTCATCACCATCTTCATCACCATCTTCATGATCATCACCACTACCACCACCATTAATGGTGTTATTATCAATTCTGTCATCTTCATCGCGATCAATGTCCACAGCAGTATCAAAAGTACGAAGATAAGCCTCATCAGCCTCATCCTGCAAATAACAAAATAAGAGGATCACTCTTAGGAAATTCCATTTTCTTAACATACAAAAGATATGCCATAGTTGGTCTTCTGTTAATAATTTTTATATAGCTCAACTTGGTCCAGTCAAAAAAATGACTGGGGGAGATCAAGCATGAATTGTTGAAAAATATTTGACCCACTTTGTACAGTCATTTTCAGCAAGCAGTTTCCCTTCTCACAAAATTGATAGCTGATGGTAAATGCAATTATATCTACCTCTGTATCTTCATCTTCAATGGAATATGCAGAGTCCAGTCTGGCATACGAGTCCTCATCCCCATGGTCTTTTACATTGTCCATTTGGACCTGGCATAAATTAAAATTTTCAGTGGATGTACCAAAAATATAAAAGGATTTTAACAAGAAGCTCATATTAGAGCTTCACCCCAAATATAAAAGGATTTTAAAAATATCACTTAGCCTATGGATAAGTTGAATGTGAATGATAATTTTCCTCAAAATATTTCCAGTAAGAGGAGATATTTCAGACATACTTTTATATCTTCAGCCATCCTTTCACTCATCGTAAGCTGTACCCCATGCTTTAGAGTAATCTTTGCAATGGAACTTTTCTCCCAGAGCTTCACCATGGCAGCAGCTAGCCCTTGATGTTGCCTACTTCTCCCTGTAAATGTTTATGATACATAGCTAAGAAAGTGTCCATCTCAATAGCCCATCAATCAAAAGTGATTTCAGAAAAGGCATCTTACCAAGGGCAAAATGAGGAGGCAGCATCCTCGCAAGCCTTCGCAATGCTGTACCTTCCTTCAGACCAAGAGTAGATCTCACTCCATAAGGGAGAATTCTGAAAGGAAGTTTGTAGCCAGGAACCACAGCTGGTAGCAAATCAGCATCAACAGGTAATGGATCAGATCCTGGCCAGTCTGTGTAACGAGGACCCAGACCATCTAATAGCTTGTCAATTTCATGTTCATATTTAACTTCTGCATCTGGTTCAGTAACTTTTTTCTTCTTAACAGAAACAGCCAAATCTTCATGAAGATCTCCCATATCATTGAATGTGTCCACAGCAGATCTCTGGACACTCTGATATAGCCTTTTTCTAGTTGAGGGATCTCATAGCTTACGCCCCTATATAAAGAAATTGAAGTCCCTGACCTCCATATCACCAGACCTCCTGTTTTTCTCTGATTATCATTGATAGATAGAAATCAGCATGCTGGCTTGGAATCATTTCAGACAAGTTGAACATGAAAAATTAGAAGACATCAATAGATAAAGGAGCACAAGATGTAATGTGATAAAACTAGTGAAAGTAATCAGATGCATATGAACAAAGCGCTTGGCATGACCATGCACTTAATACAATGATTAAAGTTATTATGAACCTTAAGCAGAGCAAGCAATTATTAACAATGAAACAAAAGATAGAGAAAAATTAACTAGTTAGCTAGGAAAAAGGAGAATTTACAACCTATTCTTATGGATCTACACAGGTCAGTAACTTTCTTTGCTTGCAAAACCTAGCAGGTTAAGGTCCCAGGGGAAGCAGAAAAGTAGCTTCTAATTTCTGAGTGCTCACTTTCCAATCCAAGAAAGCTTCTTTGACTGTACCATGTACAATTTTCCACAAAACCTCATCCTCTCCAAAGACCATGTTCTCATCTATTTTAAATAAATATTCCAACTACATAAATATGTAGTAAGCAAGACGATTACAACATCAGACACAAAAGAAACCATGAAGAGAACAGGCAAGTTTTTCTTTAGGCAACCTTCAGTTAAAGCATGAATTTCCGTCCTTATCAATGCCCAGAAATCAGTGATGAGTTGTTCCCATCCTCCAATAAAAATTGCATATGACCTATCATCATTGTCAATATGCTCGAATTTCACAGCAAACTTTTCTTCTCTTTGAAAAGAAAAATTATCATTGTCATAGGTAGGAAATGTCATGAATTTCCAATATGAAGTATTCCTATTTATACAAAAAACAAAAATAAATATAAAAGAAGAGCCCAATCAAAAAAAAAAAGGTCTAAGAATTTCTCTTTTGTGATAGACGTTCATCCCTAAGGATAATGGCTAAGCAATGCATTAGCCTATCCTCCACTGAGCCACCCCTGAACTAGACCATAGCCACACCCAACTGCACCAAACAACCCTGAACTGGTCAAAGAGACAATCTTACTTTCAGATGAAAACATAAATTCCAATAACAAAAATTTATGTTATTTCACCATCCATCAGTATCCCTTGCAATGCAATGGCTGCCATATGGCATATCAGCCATTATTTTATTTCCAAAAATTCAAGCTCTAGGCTGCATTTGGCAAGCAATTAGATTCAAAGGATTATAATCGTTGAGTGATGTTATTTATTCGCTACTTCGACTATCTTCTCACTTGTTTCCTTCGATTTGTTAATGTCATCCCAAGTTCCTAATGCACTAATTAATCTATGATTCCGTCTTCAGCGGGCATGCATGGGCTTCAAAAGTCATGAAACAACTTGGTAGCCACGGAATGCTCCAAGGTGAACTCGGTGGCCGGCTGGTGTGGGAGCAAGATTTTAATGATTCCCAAGAATGAAACCCCTTTTGCAGGTCAACATCTCAATTTAATATCGAGTCCTCCTGGCCCACCGTGATGAACGCCTGGTGTTAAGCTTTTGTCCACTCTTCCATCAAAAGAATCTTTAAAATAAAAATTAGTGAAATGCAACTACATGAAAGCAAGTGAAATAATTTTCTCCATGGATCATCTCCAGACTGTTCGTTCTCTTAGTAAATCACAAGAAGAATTAGTTAAATATTCGGCTCTAAAGACTTCTTTAGGAAGAGATAGAGATGAAAAGTATTTGGTCCAGCCTGACTAGAAAAGTATTCGTTCTCTTTAGTTATTTTAGCCATTGACTGCGACTTGGATAGTTGCGATCAAATAGAAGATTTTAAATTGCGTGTTCTGTGGGTCAGGTAAGATGCTATATAAATCGATAGATGAATAAAGCAGAGGCATCAGTTCTTCAAACTCCTTCTCTTCATCATTGTATTTTGTACGTACATTATTAGTCTTCTGTTTTGTTTCCCAGGAATAAATTTAATTTGGTGGTGGCTGAATTACTGTTGCAATAAACAGGAATCCATGGCGGTTGCTTTATTTTTGCTGCTGCTCCTCCTATCCTTAGCACCGCTCATGTCCTCCTCGCGGTTGGGAAATGAGACAGACCTGCAGGCCTTGCTTGCTATAAAGAATCAGATAACACGCGAGTCCCCTGGAGCTCTGAGCTCATGGAATACACCGTCCATGTCTGTGCCTGGGAGGGGGTCTCGTGCATCCGCAAGCACGACACGCGGAGGATCTCAGCCTTGGAACTCGCATCTCATGGCCTCGCAGGTTCCCTCTCTCCTTTCATTGGCAACCTCAGCTTTCTCAGAAGAATCGACTTATCAGACAACGGTCTCTACGGAGAGATCCCACCAGAGATCGGCCGCTTGCGCCGACTGCAGCATCTCGATTTGACCTCCAACTCATTTGCAGAGCTAATCCCTGTGAATCTGTCCTATGTTTAGACCTTCAGATGCTCAATCTAAGCTACAACCATCTCACGGGGAGGATACCTGATGAGATCAGCAACCTATCCAAGCTTAAATATCTGTCAGTTGAATTTAACAACATTACAGGTGTCATCCCACCATGGCTTGGCAATCTTTCTTCCTTATCGAGCTCTCTGTAGGGTGGAACAAATTGGAGGGAGGAATATTCCCAGAAGTTGGCCAACTTGGACGTCTAGAAATATTACTTGTGGAAGAAAATGCTCTCAGGTACCATCCCTGCGTCCCTCTACAATCTCTCATCTTGCAAGTTTGGGCGCTACAGGAAACCGGCTGCAGGGAAGCCTGCCACCCGATATTGGCGCCAGACTTCCAGATCTCCGGCAACTTTTCTGGTGAAACGAAATTGGAGGACCAATTCCAGCATCACTTTCCAATGCCTCTAGACTTCAGATTATCGATCTCCCATACAACAATTTTATCGGTTTCATGCCCACTGATCTTGGAAGATTAAAATATCTCTCCTGGTTAAATATAAATTCAAATAACATTGAAGCAGACAATGTCCGTGGTTGGGAATTTCTTGCTTCTCTCAGGAATTGCAGTTATCTAACACATTTATATCTGAGTAAAAACAATCTAAAGGGTGCGTTGCCTATTTCAATAGCAAACCTCTCCACACAACTTGAATATCTATCGATTAGTTTCAACCAAATATCGGGGAGCATTCCTTTTGGGATAGGAAACCTGGTCAATCTGCAGCGACTAGGAATGGTTGAAAATCTTCTAACAGGCACCATTCCAGAAAGTGTTGGAAAGCTTAGCAATTTGCATCTTTTACTCCTATTCAACAATAGATTTACAGGTTCTCTTCCATCCTCCCTCGGAAATCTAACTCAGTTGATTCTTCTCGAGTTATATGGCAATAGTTTACAAGGACCCATACCTCCAAGCCTCGGAAACCTCAAGCAACTACAAGTACTGGACCTTTCTCGAAATAATCTCAGTGGTACCATACCTAAAGAAATTGTTAGTCTTCCTTTTTTGCCAGATTCCATCAACTTGTCTAACAATTCATTAGTTGGGCCACTCCCAGAAGAAGTCGGCAGTTTGAAAAATATCAAAACATTTATCGTCTCTGGGAACAGGTTGACAGGTAAAATTCCAGACACAATTGGTGGATGTGAAGTCCTTGAGCTCCTATTTATGAACAATAACTTTTTCAATGGAAGCATTCCGTCATCTCTCAGCAACATAAAGGGCCTTCGAGGATTATATCTATCTTACAATAACTTGACAGGGACCATTCCTGCATCTTTGGGCACCTTCAAGGGCCTTCAAGCACTAGATCTCTCACACAATTACCTTTCGGGGCAAATTCCATATTCTTTTGAAGATATGAAGTTTTCAAGCTATGGGAATTCTGTAGTCTCCAAAGATGATGGTCTTGAATACTTAAAAATTTCAAGTTACTTAAATCTATCTTTCAACCATCTTGAGGGGGAAGTGCCAATGAAGGGAATATTTAAAAATGTCACCGCAATCTCTCTTGTTGGCAATGATAGACTCTGTGGGGTGTTCCAGAACTCAGGTTACCTAAATGCGCTGTGAAATCATTGAAAAACAAACAAGCGTCTCGATGGCTAAAATTTGTGATTCCAATAATTACATTCATCTTCATTTTATTACTCTCCAGCTTTGCTTTTCTTTATTGGAAGCAGAAGTCAAAACAACAAACTTCCTCTACTGCTTTGCTGGAGGATCAATATCTCAGAGTTTCATATGCAGAGCTGGTTAAAGCAACTAATGGTTTCTCTTCTACCAACCTAATTGGCTCCGGAAGATATGGATCCGTATACAAAGGGATTATGGATCATGATAATTCAATTGTGGCTATTAAGGTTTTCAACCTTTTGCACCAAGGAGCTTCCAAGAGCTTCATTACTGAATGTGAAGCTTTGAGAAACATCCGTCATCGTAATCTCATCAAGATATTAACATCTTGCTCCAGCATAAATTTTCAAGGCAACAATTTCAAAGCTCTAATTTTCGAGTTCATGCCTAATAGGAGTTTGGATACATGGTTGCATCCTAAGCTAGACGGGGATAACATTTTGAATGGTCTAAGCTTGAGCAAAAGGTTGGGCATAGCTGTTGATATTGCCGGTGCATTGGATTATCTACATCACAATTGCCATCCATCAATTGTTCATTGTGATCTAAAGCCCGCCAATGTTCTACTTGACAATGACGTGTGCTCATGTGGGGGACTTCGGCTTAGCAAGGTTTCTATATGAAGGCACGAGCAAACAAATTCAATCTTCAAGCACTTCAGTTGCAATAAAAGGTTCCATTGGATACGTCGCTCCAGGTAACTACCTCTATTAACCTTCCTTTTTTAAGTATTATTTTTTAAAAAACTTTGAAGGATTAAAATCATGTTTCTTTTCCATTATGAATCTTCTATTTATATAATATGCATTCAAGCTAAGATATACATGGATTGCAGATTATGGGGAAGGTTTTCATGTGTCTACCTTTGGTGATGTGTATAGTTATGGGATCCTTCTGCTAGAGTTATTTACAGGAAAAAGTCCAGTTAATGACATGTTTCAAAATGGCTTAACCCTTAGCAAGTTTGTCGAGATGGCTTTCCCTAATAGAGTGATGAACATTGCTGATCCACTATTAATGTTACAAGAGCACATCAATATTGCTTATAGCCAACAGAATGGAAGCGATGCAGTGAGGAAAATCCAAGAATGCATGATTAATGTGATGAGAGTTGGGCTATCATGCTCAAATCAATCATGGACAGAGAGAATGAGTATGAAGGATGTTGCAACTGAGATGAACAAAATTCGAGATGCCTACAAAGCTGTTGGATTTCTCAAGGGATATGTGATTGGGGTCAGTAATCATGCATCAATATTCCACCTCAACTCAGGAGCCAGGACATGGACAAATCAAAAGTTGTTGAGAATTCTCATCTTCCAAATGAATCTAATTTTTAAACCAATGTTATTTTTCCTTCACCAAGTTTCACATATATAATGCCTAGTAATTCTAAGTGATACTAGGAAGGCAAAGTTATATGTTGGTTGTACTACACGTGAAATAAAAAAAAATTGTTAAAAGAAGAATTTCTCAAATTATATTGGGAATGACATATGATGGGTTGGGGCCTTTGCCTTGATTATTTTTATTTTGCTATTGCGAAAGAGAGCAAATCTTGGCCACAGAATAAACCCATGATTGCCATCATTTGAACCTACTGGTGCATCACGTAAGACCTAAATTTAGTAGGTCTAGACATAACTCAAACCAATGAATATGTTTGATCTGAGAATCATAAATAAGTTTCCGATGATAAAAATGATAAAAATGTTCGACAATAAACGCCCCATGATTACTATCATTGGAGCCTACTTATGTATTAAATAGGACAAAAATTTGGTAGGCTTTGGACACAATCCAAAGTTCCAAACCAATAGATACGTTTGATCCAAGAATCATAGACATTTTCCCCTCATAATGTTATGCATATTAATAAATGAGAAAAATATTTTAATTAACTATATGTCATATTAAAATTGGATAGTATTTTTAAAGAATCATAGACTGTAGTCTTTTTTATTAGAGCTTCGCAATAGCCTAACCAACCAATAGTTACCGCTTATTAGAATATGATGCATTGACAAATGTTCATCCATGACCAAACTTCCACCCCTACTACTCTTCATCTCTCTCTCTCTCTCTCTCTCTCTCACACACACACACACACACACAGATCAGTTGAAAGGGACACTTTTATATGCAACATAAAATTTAAGGTTGTGACTAATGGTTAGAAAATTATTTTTGTGACACCTAGTTGATGGGAAGGCGGGAAGCGTGCAGTTATTGCATTGTTCGGAACATGGCCATCACTATTTTGGCCATGTCATTAATGTGAGGTGGCTAAGAAATTTTATAAATAATTAAATTTTATAAATGTTGAGCAGAATAATTAGAATTTGAGCTAGATTCCTCTCTTGGATGGCTCTAATATATTTGATTTACAGATAAGGTAATGAGAGAGTCCTTTCCAAATAAGATAGTAAAATCTCACCTGAACTAGTCTATGCCCCAAATAGGATGAGGATCCCAAATAGATCAACACCTTTATCCTAGCAGCCCAATCAGCCCAATTGCTTGCTTTTGGTCACATGGACATGCTAGGTCAGCTTGTCACATATTAATTTTTATAAAATTTTCAATATGAAAGTAAAAGTTGTTGAACTAGTTGAAAAATAAATAATTTCATGACCAAACATTTTAGATCATAAAATCAAAATAAAATAATTAATTAAATAATATATATCATGTTCATATTTTGAAGGTCTTATAATCCACCCTCGCATCCCCATATTGGTGTCCAATTCTAAATAAGCCACCAACCCATAATTTGGTTTGGCCTTTTTTAAGCCCTTAGGACTAGATATATTAAAAATTAGGCAAAAATACTTTTGATTCTCAAACTTTTACTCAAAATTCATTTTGATTCTTAAAATTTTAATTATTACAATTTAATCCTTCATATTTTAAGAATATTATATTCCTAATATCCCATTACATGGAATTAGTGGAAATTAATGGAATAGTTGACATATCGTTCTGACACGAACATATAGATTAGGGATGGCAATGGGAAACCCCAATCCTCCTCTTCATGTTCGCTAAAGAAAAAAATCTTCACCCTGACCTATCCCTATAAACAGAATTTTTTTTTTTCATTCCCATCTACACCTCGTAGGGAACGATAAATCTCAATATCCATGCTATCCCCCTCTCATCCTTCGCCCATCTAGCCCTATCCTTTCCCTAATAACATATATAAATTTTTAGTAAAAATTATTAGGATGATTTTTGATGATGCCAAGTCACCTTCTTCAAGCGTCGGGGAAGACGGACGTCCTTCTCTCCGGACCTCTGCAAGAAAAGTTCCCGAAGACCGGATGCTCCGGTGGGGACCCTCCGATGCTCAAGTTAGTCATTTGGGATCAGATGAGAACTGTTCAGCTGAAGGGAGCTGACACAGTTAGGGTTTTAGCTAGTAGGAAGAAAACTAGAAAATCAGAGTTCAAGAATCCTTACAGCGGGGCGCGTGCTTTTATACCTATTCGATTGTCCCCCTTCTATTCCCAAGTTCACTGATTTTTAGGAGCCCAGTTCAATAACGGACAAAATACGAGGCCGACGATGATAGGTCGTACTGTCATCGTACACACCGGATGCATCATGAGTTACCTGTCAGTACGACCTCACAGATGTCTCGCATCTGGGGTCGCGTCTGGTGTGTGCCACCATCGGACATGATCATGCACAGCAACGGGCAGGTGGTGATCCGCATACCATAACGGGGTATGGCCATGCACAGTGACAGAGATACAACGGATCATACGCCGTTATGAGGTATGGCCACCTTCTGCCATGGATGTGCGGTGGATCATGTGGGCACGCCAGGTGGCCCAGAACAACCTGACCATGCGCTAGGGATTGAGATACCGTTCATGTGCCCCGAGACCGAGAGGAAGGTCTTGGGGGTTGATATACTGTTCATGTGCCTCGAGACCGAGAGGGAGGTCCCGGGGGTTGATATATACTGTTCATGTTCCCCGAGACCGAGATGGAGGTCCTGGGGGTTGATATACTGTTCATGTGCCTCGAGATCGAGAGGGAGGTCCCGGGGGTTGATATACTGTTCATGTGCCCTGAGACCGAGAGGGAGGTCCCGGGGGTTGATATACTGTTCATGTACCCCGAGACTGAGAGGGAGGTCTCGGGGGTTAATGTAGCTCCCGTCAGCTGTTGCTATCTTTGCCGTTAATTCTAACGGTGCAGGATCAGCCATATCAGATGCTCCCTCACCCCTGAGACAGAGTGGGCCCGCTCCAGTAAAGTGAAAGGGGTGTCACCTCCTAAATGGCTGATCCCTATTCTTTGCAAACCTCCTCCTGACACGTGTCTATAGGCGCTGCAACGATTTTATGTGGGCTATACAGGGATGTGATAGGGCGGCCAATGCTGTCCACCCGATTTGCAGCGATCGTCCTTGAAGCAGGGTTTATCCGTCGAAGTTCGTGAAGAAAGTCGTGCCATCATTATCCATCATAATGGTGATGTCATCGGTGTCCTACCATTGGCTGGAAGTGAATCGTATCCCGCGCTCAGCGATTACCTAGGCAATCCAGCTTTTTGTGGGAGCCCGCGTGGCAGTCGAGGCACGGCGGAACAGTTTGAAACTGAATAAAACTTGAGTAGAGGGTCGAAAGCGGTCATTCTATTCCTGTTATCATCATCTTCTTCCCCTGCTTTCTGATTTTCTGCTTCCTGGTTCCCTCTGCAACTCGAGAGCTCGCGTTCGTCACTTCCTTCCCAGGTTAGCTCTTTGTTCCTCCTAGGCTTCTTCAATCTTTCATCTTGCAATGAGTTCCCAGTCTTGGTCTGCGGAGGACGATTCGGAGAATCGTTCTTCGCCCGAGAGGCCTCAAGCTTCTCCTTCTCCTCCTTCTTCTCCCCTTGAGTGGTCCTCCAATCCGGAGGATCACGTCCCTTTAGCCCAGCAGCGGGTTGCCGGGGAGGCTCCCGCAGGGAGGCGCCCGGTGGCAGCTGGCCGAAATCCGCCGAGAGGTTGCCAGGCGAGGGCCGGCACCTCCTCGAGTGTGGGGACAGAATCCCCAGAAGGGGCCACCTCCACGGTAACGGGCAACGATTTGGCAAACATCCGGGCCCGTTACCAAATTCCTCAAGATATTGAGCTCTATCTCCCAACCCCTGACGACAGGGTGATCTCATCCCGACCAGACCGGGTGGCCATCTATGAGATTTCCCTGAGGGTGGGCCTCCGCTTACCCTTTCATCCTTTCTTCGTTAACCTCCTTGAATATTATTCCTTAACTCCTTCCCAGTTGGTCCCAAATTCTTTTCGTGTCATTTGTGCCTTCGTTATCCTTTACCATCACCTCCACATCGCCCCACGATTCTCTCTCTTCCATTCCTTTTATATCCTCCGATCTCAGAAAGGTTGGTGGCTGTTCCAGCCCAGGCCCCACCGTGTCCTTAAACTCCTTCTCCCTTCTTCCATTAAAGGCTGGAAATCTTGATTTTTCTTCGCCAACATTGGCCAAGTAAAGTCCCGGTGGGGAGACCATGACCCCCGAGGTAATGCAAATTCCACTGTCCACCCTAGAGATAGAGAGGCACTAGGGCAGCTGTTGTCCACTGAAATTCCTTGGTACAGCCTGCTCCTGACAGAGGAAAACCTCTGGTCAGCGGGTCTTATCTCCCAGTTTGGTAAGTCTCCCTGTACTTAACCAAAGTCTTGCCCTTGCTCTCGCTCCTCGTTTTTTTTTTGCTGACCCCGGTCGATACTGCGCAGCTATGAAAATCCCAGCACGCCGACTCATGAAGGCCACCGCCAAAAGGAAGGCCCGAGAGGAACCAAGCGAGGGGCGGCGAGCACCAGATTCAAAACGCCCGACAGTGTGGGCACTCGAGCCATCCACACCGCAGGAGCCTCCAGTTGCCCCGAAGATAGACTTGATGGCCGACACCCCATCTGAAAGGACTGCGAGCGGTGGAGCGGCCACAGAGACACCCGCCGCGGGGGAGCCGGCGATCACGGGGGAGTCGGCCATGGAGGCGGAGCTGGCCATGGAAGAGCCGGTCGCAGAGGAGCCAACGGCGGTGGGGGGGTCTCCTGCCCCATGCGAACCAGCCCCCACCGAAGCTGCAAGGGACTGGGGCGAGGGACCATCACAGACAGCAGGCCCACCCCTGGAGAGGATGCCAGTGAGCAGCTCTCCATGTGCCGAATCCGAGACCGCCGGAGCTGACAGAAGGAGTAGGGCTAGGCGGAGGCTGTCTCGGGACTCTATCCTAAACGACGGGCACCGGGTGGAGCGGCTGATCTCGTCAATCTTCATACCGGAGGTTCAGGAGGAGCTCAGCCATCTGAAGGTGACTACCTTCTTTCGTGAATCCTACATGGCCTTAGTCAAGGTAGTTAGACTATCCACTCTCTGCTTTCGAATTTCTTTTTGCTCTTCCTTTTCTTTTTGACATGGGGCTTGCATGCAGGTTGCCAACTCCCTAGCTATCGCCAGGGAAGTTATCCACGGTGAGAAGACCATCTTGTGGAAGCCCAAAAAGAGGCCGAGGATGCTCGCGCTCAAGCAGAAACGGCAGAGAAGGCCTTAGAATCAGCCAAGACTGCCCGGGCTGATGAAATAAAAGTGGCCGAGAACTGGGCAGAGATTGAGTCCAACCGCCTACGGGCAGCCCTCAACCAGCTCATGGAGGTCGAGAATGCCATCGCGGCTAGGGACCTGCACATCTCCGAATTGGTCGCAACCATCCAAGTGGCCGAGAGTCAGGTGAGTGAGGCTGAAGAAAAGGCAAGGACGACAGAGGAGAAAATGAGGGAGGCCAAAGAAAGGGCGAAGGGAGCGGAGGAGGAAAGGAATCTAGCCCTGAAGGCCGAGAGGATAGCAGTGGCAGCCCTGGCTACTGAGAGGGGAGCTCTAGCGGCTAAGGTGGAGGCAGCTGTTGAAGTCAGGACCACTAGAGTTATTAAAGAATTTTGGGTGTCCGAGCATTTCATGGAGGAGCTGACCGAAGCTTCGACGGGGGCATATCTTCAAGGGTTCCAGTGTGGGAAGGAAAAGGTGGCTAGAGACTTAAATTTTCCCTAGGCTCTTGAAGTGGAGCCGGACCGCCTCTTCGAGATGGGCTCTTCTAATGATGAGGACGCACCTGCTGACTCATGAGCCATATACTGTATTTTGTTTTTGTGAGCCTGACTTGGTTGGCATTTTGTAAGCACTTTCAAATTAATAAAATACACTCCTTTCAATGAGATTTGTCTCTGCTTGATTGCAACTGTCACTTCAAACTCTTTCGCAGCCAACATGGGACCCTTAGGGGCTTCGTCGGTGTCAAGCAATCTGTAACATACTCTTGGATAGCCTCAACTTGGCTTCGTAGGACCGAATCTTAAGGTCGGGAGGTACGAACTCCCAGTTCTCGATAGAGCATAGGACTCGGAAGGTCAAGATAAAATCGAGCCTCCCGAGCTGCTTGTACGTTGCTTCGCCAACGGTATGCAGGGTTTTGTGCTTGGCTAGCCCAGGGTTTTCGTGCCGACTGGGGTCGGACTTAAGCTGTTGAGAGCCGGCAGCATGCCACTCTGCCAGTGGTACACTAGGATTTGTGCTTGGCTGGCCCAGGGCTTTTGTGCCGATCGGGGTCGGGCTTAAGTTGCTGAGAGCCGGCAGCACGCCGCTCTGCCAGTGGTACACTGGGATTTGTGCTTGGCTGGCCCAGGGCTTTGGTGCCGACCGGGGTCGGGCTTAAGTTGCTGAGAGCTGGCAGCATGCCACTCTACCAGTGGTACACTGGGCTTTGTGCTTGATTGGCCCAGGGCTTTTGTGCCGACTGGGATCGGGCTTAAGTTGCTAAGAGCCGGCAGCACGCCGCTCTGCCAGTGGTACACTGGGCTTTATGCCTAGCTGGCCCAGGGCTTTGGTGCTGATCGGGGTCGGGCTTAAGTTGCTGAGAGCCGGCAGCATGCCGCTCTGCCAGTGGTACACTTGGCTTTGTGCCTGGCTGGCCCAGGGCTTTGGTGCCGACTGGGGTCGGGCTTAAGTTGCTGAGAGCCGACAGCACGCCGCTCTGCCAGTGGTACACTGGGCTTTGTGCCTGGCTAGCCCAAGGCTTTGGTGCCGACCGAGGTCGGGCTTAAGTTGCTGAGAGCCGGTAGCACGCCGCTCTGCCAGTGGTACACTGGGCTTTGTGCCTGGCTGGCCTAGGGCTTTGGTGCTGACCGGTCGGGCTTAAGTTGCTGAGAGCTGGCAGCACACCGCTCTGCCAGTGGTACACTGGGCTTTGTGCCTGGCTGGCCCAGGGCTTTGGTGCCGACCGGGGTTTGGGCTTAAGTTGCTGAGAGCTGGCAGCACGCCGCTCTGCCAGTGGTACACTGGGCTTTGTGCCTGGCTGGCCCAGGGCTTTGGTGCTGATCGGGGTCGGGCTTAAGTTGCTGAGAGCTGGGAGCACGCTGCTCTGCCAGTGGTACACTGGGCTTTGTGCCTGGCTGGCCCAGGGCTTTTGTGCCGACCGGGGTTGGGCTTAAGTTGCTACACTGAGGTACTAGAACCCACATTCATTAATACGAAATGACGGGTGAAGACCCAGAAGAATACAAGCAAGATATTTAATGTAAGAAAGGGATGTACTACTGATAGTATCGACGGAGGTTGTCAGCGTTCCACGTCCGGAGAAGTGGTTTTCCATCCAGCTTTTCAATCTTGTATGCTCCATGGCGGAGTGCTTCGATGATCCGGTAAGGCCCTTCCCAGTTCGGAGCCAGCTTACCTCCTTCCATCATCCTCGAGACTTCAGCTCGTCGAAGGATTAGGTCTCCCGGTAGGAAAGTCTTGGGATGCACACGGGCGTTGTAATATTTGGTGGCCCGTTGCCGGTAGACCGCCATCCGATGTCGCGCTCGGTCTCGCATTTCCTCCACTAGGTCGAGGTTGGCTCGCAGCCGATCTGGGTTGTCTCCCTCGTTGTACGACTCTACCCGAGGGCTCGGTGAGCCAATCTCTACCGGGATGATAGCTTCGGATCAAAAGACTAGGCTGAATGGGGTCTCACCGATGGGGGCTCGTGGCATTGTGTGGTAAGCCCACAGCACATTAGGGAGCTCCTCCACCCACCGTCCCCTACAGTCATCCAGCCGGGTTCTCAGTCCTTGGAGAATGATTCGATTAGTTACCTCGGCCGCCCCGTTGGTCTAAGGGTGCCTAACGGAAGTGAATTTCTGGCGGATGCCCAGTTCGGAGCAGAATTCCCGGAAGGGCGTGTTATCAAACTGCCGGCCATTATCGGTGACCAGGGTGTGCGGCAGTCCGATCCGACATATAATGGACTTCCAAAAGAAGGATCTCACCTTGCTTTCCATGATCTTAGCAAGGGCCTCGGCTTCAATCCACTTGGTGAAGTGATCAACGGCCACCAGGAGGAACTTTCGCTGTCCGGAGGCCAAAGGAAATGGTCCCAGGATATCCATACCCCACTGGGCGAAGGGCCAGGGTGCCACCAAGGGGGTTGATTGAGATGTCGGCTATCGCTGGATATTAGCATGGCGCTGACAGCTATCACATCTCTTAACGAGCTTGGCTGCGTCCTCCTTCATGGTCAACCAAAAGTACCCCTGTCGTAGGGCCTTGTAAGCTAGGGCTCTGCCCCCCAGGTGACTTCCGTAGATGCCTTCATGGATCTCCCACAGGATGTAGTCTGATTCTACTGGTCCCACTCACCTAAGGACTGGGTATGAGAATGATCTTCAATAAAGCTTCCCATCCATCATTAAGAACCTCGGGGCCCTCTGCCTGAGTAGCTTGGCCTCAGCGGGGTTCTCTGGGAGAGTGTCGTCGATCAAATATCAGACGTAGGCATCCATCTAGGAGGGCTCTTGCTCAACCAGCAGTGCTTCATCCGTAACTTCAATGCTTGGGGCCTGGAGGTGCTCCACATATGTTCTTCCCTGCGTCCCGTTGGTCGAAGTGGCTAGACGGGATAGTACATCGGCCCTAGCATTCTCCGCTCGGGGAATGTAGCTGACACGGAAGTAAGAGAACCAAGAGGCTTGGAATTGCACCTTGCTCAGGTAATGGGACATGGTCTGGTCCCTAGCTTCGTACTATTGGGGAACGCGGAATACCCCCAAGATCACGGCTATAGCATATATGAGTAATACAAGAAACTTTTACCGTTCTAATCTATGAGTACAAGATCATACTTTCAGATTTGAACTTTGGAACACTTTGATTCGATTGCTCGACCTCAACCTTTTAGCCTTCCGCCGTATTTCCGAAAATACCTTCTTTCTCTCACAAGATGGTGGGATCTCTCGGCCGTCCTAGGGTTTCTTATTTTCTTTCTCCAAAAATGTTCTTCCTAGCAACCAACTGAGAGGGTATTTATAGGGCTACAACAGGGTTTCTTATGAAAAGGACTTCCCACGTAATTAAATCTCCCAATCCTACCCCGGTTAGGATTCAATTACGTAAATTACAATTCATTCCACTAAAGAATTATAATTGTACTCATAATCATATTCGAATTTATATTTTCAAGCCTTTAATATTAAATACTTATTATCTCCCCATGTTAAGATTACAGATACCCACCAATTAAATTTAATTACTGACAATATAATTTCATTGGCTTTATTATCCTTGAGACCTATCCACTTAACTTATTTGATGTATCGGATCAAAATCCACTTGTAAGATTTGATACAATCAAAACTTATAAGCTTCCTCAAGGGGATATCATCAATCCAATTTAACCAGGACGTGGTTTCCTTCAACTATTAATATTCACCATATATATAATATTATTGCCCAACCCACTGAGTTTATTGACTCATATAGAATCTCACTCTATGTGTAATCAAGCAATAATCACTACATACACGTGTCTAGAAATAGAATTCGGATTAAGAGCATAAGTAATCATAATATTCATGAGGTTTAATTATTTTATAAAGTCAGTATAAAATAATTAACTCAACTGGGTCCTGTTCAATACACACAAAGTGTACTAGCACAAATAGTTAGAATAAACCATTCCCCGTAGTCAAGATAGACCTACTAAAATTTGTGCTACAGTTCTACTGATGGTGTGTCCAATTCCATCTAAAATTATGAACAATAAACTTATATTCCAAAAGAACCGATGATCTAGTCTTCTGTGTGTAAGCCGTACTCTACACACTAGATCAAATACTCTTTGTAAAATACTAGACACATGCACATATATAGTAAATGGCATACATTGCTCAAAATGAATTCTCATTAAAATATAAAGACATAACATAAAGCATATCTTTTAGTTTATATCTCTATCACGTACTCCCTAGTGATCTGCTGAGAAATAAGTTGAGAGTCCGTGAAGGCCCTTAAACGCGCTGCGCCTAGCTCCTCACCAACCTCATTCCCGCTAACAGGGCTTCATACTCTGCCTGGTTGTTAGTTTTCGGGAACTGGAATCTAAGAGCATACGCCACCACTTCCCCTTTAGGGCTCGCAAGAATGAGTCCAGCTTTGCTTTCCTGAGAATTTGCTACTCCATCTACATGCAAAATCCAGTCTTCTTTTTCTGCCTCCTCAGTCAAGGGAGGGTCCACACACTCCTCCGGGCGTATCTCCTCCAAACCCTTCTCGGTCCAGGAACACTCAACCAAGAAATCAGCTATCACCTGATACTTCATGGCTGACCTTGGTCGGATGGATAGGTCAAATTCACTCAGTTTGATGGCCCATTTGGCTAGCCGACCGGAGGTGTTAGGCCGAGACAAGATGGTCCAAAGAGGTTGGTCCATTAGCACCACGATGGGATGAGCCTGAAAGTAGGGTCGAAAGTGTTGGGCAAAGACCACCAGGGCAAAAATGATCTTCTCGGTTCTAGAGTATTTGGTCTCAGCATCATGAAGTAACTTGCTGGTATAGTAGACTGGCCTCTGGACTCCATCAACATCCATGTGCATGAGCACAGAACTGACAGCTTCTGGGAGGCTGCGAGATACAGGAAGAGCTCCTCCCCACTCTTTGGCTTGGACAACAGCAGGGAGTGGATAGAAATTGCTTCAACTCTTCGAAGGTATCCTGACATTCCTTTATCCACTCAAAGCCATTGACCTTACGTAGCGCCTTAAAGAAGGGCAGGCACCTTTCTGCCGATTTTGACATGAAGCGACTCAAAGCCGCACCCTCCCGGTTAGGCGTTGCACCTCCTTCTTGTTAACTGGGGGCCTCGTATCCAAGATAGCCCTGATCTTGTTAGGGTTGGCTTCAATCCCTCGCTGGGTTACCATAAAGCCTAGAAACTTGCCTGCCGCCACTCCGAAGGCACACTTGTGGGGGTTAAGCCTCATCTGATACCGACGCAGATTGTTGAAGGTCTCCTCGAGGTCAGCGACATGGTCAACAGAACTGGTGCTCTTGGTCAGCATATCATCCACGTACACCTCCATGTTATGCTCGATCTGGTCCTCAAAGACCTTATTCATCAACCTTTGATAGGTGGCTCTGGCATGCTTCAGCCCAAACGACATTACCTTGTAGCAGTAAATCCCTTTTTCTATAACAAAAGAGGTGGCTTCTTCATCTGCCCGGTTCATCCTGATCTGATTGTACCCCGAGAATGCATCCATGAAACTAAGGGTCTCATGCCCGGACGTGGCGTCCACCAGCTAGTCGATCCGGGGTAACGGGAAGCTATCTTTGGGGAATGCCTTATTGAGGTCGGTGAAGTCCACGCACATCCTCCATCTCCCACTGGCCTTGCGAACCATCACGACATTCGCCAGCCAGTCCGAGTAGTGCACTTCGCGGATATGACCGATCGCCAGTAGCTTCCGCACCTCCTCATCCATGGCCTTTTGTCGATCGAGGGCGAAACTCCTTTTCTTCTGCTGGATAGGTCGGTACTCCGCCCTAATATTAAGTTGGTGGGTAATCACCTCTTCTGGATTTCCTGGCATATCGGACGCCGACCAGGTGAAGACATCTGCATTAGCTCGCAGAAAGGTGAGGAGTCGGTCACGAGCCTCCTCCGGAAGTAGGGCTCCAATCTGGATTGTTCTCGTTGGGTCCTCCCCAAGGGAGAAAGTAAGCAGGCGCTCGGCCGGCTCTCCTCTTTTCTCCAGGTCTCAAGGATCCAGCATCTCAGGTACTGGCGCGGGTGCCACCCCCTGTGGACTAGGGGCTATGTGGTAGCAAAGTGAGGATGGATTATGTTCTCCCTGCATCTCCCCAACTCCTTTGCTGGTAGGAAACCTCACGAGGAGCCTCTTAGTGGATATGACAGCATCCAAAGATTGAGCCCAGGCCTCCCGAGGATCGTGTTGTAAGCAAGGGGCACACGAACCACCAAGAAATTCATGAAAATAGTACTTTGACGTTGGGTTGTGCCAGCCATAATAGGGAGAGTGACCTCCCCCTCGACTTTCACAGAATCTCCAGTAAACCCCATCAGGGGCGTGGCGACAGGCCGAAGCAGATCGAGCGACAGGTTCATGCGAACAAAAGCATCATAATTCAAAACATCCACAGAGCTTCCACTATCAACTAAAATTCTCCTTACAGGATGTTTAGCGATCATCATGGATACGATGACGCTGTCATCATTTTTGTTTACCACCTTCTCTAAGTCCTTTTTAAGAAAGAAATTACATAATCCAACTCCCCCTCCCCTCTTGACCTCTTCGGTGGGCCTCCTGCTCCCCAGAAAATCATTGCCACCGTCTTCTTATTGGGGTATTGTCGATCATCGGCGGCGGGGGTCACTACAAGAAAATACTAAAATAGCGATGCAAATTTAGCGACGCACAATTGCGTCGCTAAATTGCGACCTCTTTGCGACGCCTTTGTGACAACAAAATATTGCGACGCATTAGCGACTCATTAGCGACTCAATTAACCAAAAAATCAAAAAAAATTAAATTTTTAATATTGCGACGCAAATATTGCGTCGCAATATTTTTAAATTAATTTTTTATGAAATATAAATATTAATAAAAATATTGCGATGCAAATATTGCATCGCAATTTATTTTACAGAATTAAATATTTTAAAATAGCGACGCATTAGCGATGCAATAAAATAGATAATTAGAAAAATTATTTTAATTTAGCGATGCACCAATTACGTCGCAAATAATTGAAATTAAATTAAATTTTATAAAATCTAATTATCGGAAAAAAATATTACGACGCATCACATTGCGTCGCAATATTTTTAAAAGAATTAAATATATAAATAGCGACGCATTAGCGACGCAATAAATTAGAAATAAGAAAAATAATTTTTTCTTTAGCGACGCAATAAATGCATCGCAAATAATTTTAATGAAATTATATTGTTTAAAGTATAAATAGTTTACAAAATATGCGACGCATAACAATGCGTCGCAATGTTTTCAAAAGAATTAAATATTTTAAATAGCGATGCCTTAGCGATGCAATAAAATTGTAAATAGAAAAATTATTTTTAATATAGCGACGCAATAATTGCATCGCAAATAATTTAAATGGAATTATATTTTTTTCAGTGGTAATATTTTAAAAAATATTGCGACGCCAACCAGTGCATCGCAATATTTTGAAAATAATTAAATATTTTAAATAGCGACGCCTTAGCGACGCAATAAACTAAAAAAATAGGAAATTAATTTTAAATTAGCGATGACCAATTGCATCGCAAATAATTTAAATGGAATTATATTTTTACAGTACTAATATTTAAAAAAATATTGCGATGCCACC
>UESW01003445.1:0-12639 GCA_900491605.1 Calamus simplicifolius
AAGGAGGGGGGAGCACCCCTCCTTCTCCATTCTCATCCCTCCCAGCCTCAAGGTAAGAAGTAGAGAGATGAGAGAGATGAGAGAAGAGGGAGAGAGGACAGAACCAAGCCGGTTCACGGCTTGGTTCGGGCCCGGCGGAGCGCCCGTCGCCTCGCCGGGCCTGGCAGCGGCCAGTGGCCCTCACCGGCGGTGAGCGACGTCCGGTGAGGGTCCGACCGGCCATGGTGGCTGGCCGTGCCACCGGCACAAGTCGTGTGCTGCGAACATGAGAGAAAGAGGAAATAGAGGGAGAAAGAGAGGAAAGGAAGGCGGCCGCGCGGCCGGCTCTGGCCCGGTCGCCGACGGCTGGGCTGCCCAGAACCGGCGGCCCTGGCCGCCGGCACGGCCCCCCCTGTTTCGGGTGAAACAGGGGAGGCGGAGGAAGAAGATGGAGCGGGCCGACTGGGCCGTCCCCCTTTGGGCCCTATTGGGCCGGCTTAGCTGTTTTGGGCCTGCATTTTGGGCCCCGTATTGGGCCAGAATGGAGAAATAAAAATATGACCCGATTCGGCGTTGATTCTAGTTTCTTGGGGTATTTTTATTTCCCATTCGGGCTTATATATTGGGAGATATTTGAGCCCAAAGTTGGGCCCAGGATTAGACTGGGTAGACCTTAGGGATGCTTCATTATTCCAATTTTTGAGATTTAATTATGAAATTAATGCTGTAGGTAACCAGATGTCCACATAGCTGATTTACAGTTTGGAATTAGCGTACTGAGGTAAGTAAGCCATTTATTATAATTTTATAATTTATATAATTATGTATTTAAATGCTATGGATATATTTGCATTATTTGAAAAAATAAGCTATTTAATATAATAGTAGTATACAATTGGGTATCTGTTATAATTATATGTGATTACTAATATTTTGCAAAGTAATGGATTATAAATGTGCAAAAATTGAATGATGTGATTATTTTGGCTTTGCAAAATATACTGGTACTATTGATGTATTTTATGCTATGAATGTACAAACCACTGTATATGTGATATGAGAGCTTATGCTCATGATGATGCATGATGTGCTACATGCAAATGATGATGATATGTGTCGCGCGGTTCTCATATGATGTGAAACGATGTGAAATGCCAAGAGATACGGGACCCACCTCACAGGGGGAGATATGTGGAGGACACACATCTAGAGGATGTGATGTGATTGATATATTGGCATAACGCACACACATCTAGAGGATGTGTTGTGATTGATTATGATATATGGCATAACGCTGGTACCAGGACCCTTCCTCTTAGGGGACATTAAAGAGTGATACACCAGATGGGTGTTGTAGGGCCGTGGGACACATAAGGAAATAATATATGAATACAGTGGTTTGTTTACATTGCATATTTCATTTATTGTATAATTAAGCTTCCAAAATTATTTGAGCTGATGACATACATGTTTTGATAACATGATGAATGTATTTGAAATTGGAAGTTTTATACATGAAAATGTGGTTTGATAATATCTTGACGAAATGATTATATAATAGTAGGCTTACTTATTGAGTGTAGCTCATATAAATCTTACAATGTTTTTCAGAGCCACAAGACTGAAGAATGGGATTTGGGGTAGTTGGAGCTTCTATCAGAGGAAATTAAGATCCAACATTTTGTTGTAACCCCATTGATTTATGTATGATGGGCATATAGCCTAAAACTCATAATTATGGCTTGTATTAAGATTTACTTGAGACATAGTGGTATTATCCTTCTTGAATAAATTTATTTTTCGGACGCCTTGCATGCCAGGCATGCGGCGGGTTGCCACCCCTGGATCCAATATGGGTCTGGGGCGTGACAGCTTTTGTGGTATCAGAGCCTAGGTTTGACCTTAGGGACAAACATAAGATGACACTAGGCAAAACAGTAGGATGACACTGGGAGGGTAACAACTCTAAGAAGATATTTTTTTAATAAATATGTTTTGAAAACTTAGGGGTTTGTAAAGATATTGATTGGAACCAAACTTGGCAGGGAATAGTCATGCCTCGTCACACCAGAAGTATGCGACAAGTTGGAGGTTCCCAGGCTGGTGACTCTGGCCAGCAGGGAGGCCAGCAAACTTCTGGAGGCTCTGGTTCCATTAATGTGGCTGGCAATGGCCAGCAACAGCGCCAGACTGAGATACTTCAGGCCCTTGTGGAAATGGTGCAGGCTATGCAGCAGCAGATCCAACAAGTGGTGCCTGCTCAGCCCGTCCCTCCTACTCCGCAAAACCCGCGAGTCGAACCTGAACCACCAGTCCAGCCCGCTCCGCCGCAACCCTGGCAAGGAGGAGGTCGGAGCTTTGCTGAGTTTAAGAGCTTAGCCCCTGCTCCCTTCTCTGGATCCACCAACCCGCTGATGCTGAGGGATGGATGAGGGAGATGGAGAAGGCCTTCATGGCCCATGGTAGCCAGGAGGAGGAGCGGATTAGATTTGCCACCTACCTCCTTCAAGGGGAGGCATATGATTGGTGGTTGCATATGGAGCAGCGATTGGGTGGACAGGCTGTTTCCTGGAGGGAGTTCAAGGAGGCCTTTTTCAACAAATACTTTCCCAGTAGTGTGCAAAGACAGATGGAGTCTGAGTTTCTGGAGCTGGAACAGAAGAATCTCTCTGTGGCCCAGTACGAAGCCGAGTTCACTAGGCTAGCCCGGTTTGCTCCGGAAATAGTGACCACTGAGAGAGCCAAGATCACCAGGTTCACTGAAGGACTGCGACCCAAACTGAGGCAAGCAGTCAATGCATTTGAACTCTCCACATATGTGCTGTGGTGAGTAAAGCCCTGGTGATCGAAAGAGACATGAATAGGAACCAGAAGGAGTGGGAGCTAAAGAGGAAGAGGAAGGGGTCTCCTTCGGGCCAGTCTTCGGGGCAGGCTAAGAAGAAAGATACATATCAGCCCCCCTCAGGACCGAAGGGTAAGGAGACCCGTTGCCCTCACTGCGGGAACTTCCACCCGGGCAGGCAGTGCCGTGGGCCGAGAGGTGCCTGCTTCATATGTGGGAAAGTGGATCACAAGATGGCCACTTGTCCCCTTCGGAGAGCAGCTGCCTTCTCCAAATCTTGGGATGAACCAGCCGCAGCAGCCGAGGACCCAGGGAAGGGTCTTCACCCTCACCCAACAGGATGCTGCCGCTTCTAACTCCGTTGTGGCAGGTATACCTATTATAAAGATTATTTGTTCATATGCGATATAATGCATTGATCATGAAGGATAAATAGGATCAGCTATATGACATCTAAGACAAACTAAACTTTGTGATCAGGGACAATTAAAGTAGGCAACACTTATGCTCAGACTTTAGTAGATCCGGGTGCCACATTCGTTTATATCTGATGTTATCTTGCCAATAATGCATCGTTGACACCCGTTCCCCTAGAACAAGAGTTGCTCATTGCATTCCCAAATGGAGATGTTATGAGGGTGGAGTCTGTATGCAGATCCTGCCAGATCAACGTGGGACAAGAGGCTGGAGGCTGATCTAATCGTCCTTCCACTAAAGTCCTTTGATGTTATCCTTGGGATGGACTGGTTGGCCTCCTATCATGCTTCGGTAGACTGTTTCAGGAAAATGGTGATCTTCAAAATCCCTAATCAGCCTGAATTCAGTTTTACTGGAAGCCAGGAACACCTGGCCTCAGTGTTTGTATCAGCACTGCGGCTGCCAAATATTTGAAGAAAGGTGGCCAAGGGTTTCTTGCTGTGGTCAAGGACCTTCAGCAGAAGAGGTGAAGTTGGAGGATATTCCAGTGGCTATGGAGTTTCCTGACGTCTTCCCGGATGATTTGACCGAATTGCCTCCAGACCGGGAAGTGGAGTTCACCATTGATTTGGTCCCTGGCACTGGACCTATATCCAAGGCCCCTTATCGTATGGCCCCAGCTGAACTAAAAGAGTTGAAGAACCAATTGCAAGAGCTCCTAGACCGGGATTTATCAGACCGAGTGTCTCTCCTTGGGGTGCTCCAGTATTATTTGTCAAAAAGAAAGATGGGAGTCTTCGGCTCTGCATTGATTACCGAGAAATCAATAAGGTAACAGTGCGGAACAAGTATCCCTTGCCGAGGATCGATGATCTGTTTGATCAACTCCAAGGAGCTCGGGTATTCTCGAAGATTGACCTTCGGTCAGGATACCATCAACTCAAGGTCAAGGCTGGAGATGTGCCTAAGACAGCATTCAGGACTAGGTATGGCCACTACGAGTTCTTGGTGATGCCGTTTGGGTTAACTAATGCCCCGGCAGCATTCATGGACTTGATGAACAGAATCTTTAAGCCATACTTGGACCAGTTTGTGGTGGTGTTCATTGATGACATCCTGGTGTATTCTAAAAGCCAGGAGGAGCATATGGACCACCTGAAGATTGTTCTGCAAACCCTTCGGAGAAAAAGCTTTATGCCAAGTTGCAGAAGTGTGACTTCTGGTTGAGCCAAGTATCATTCTTGGGTCACGTAATATCTAAAAATGGCATAACTGTGGACCCAAAGAAGATTGAGGCAGTTGTAAATTGGAGTCGACCTTCCAATGTATCTGAAGTCAGAAGCTTCGTGGGGCTGGCTGGATATTATCGCAGATTCGTGGAGGGCTTTTCTCGCATTGCTCTACCCCTGACTCGCTTGACCCAAAAGCAAGCGAAGTTTGACTGGACTGAGGAGTGTGAGAGAAGTTTCCAGGAGCTGAAACAACGCCTAGTGTCAGCCCCCGTCCTTACCCTTCCGTCAGGATCTGGAGGATTCACTCTATACACGGATGCTTCTCGGAAGGGATTGGGATGTGTTCTGATGCAAAATGAGAAGGTGATAGCTTATGCCTCCAGACAGCTAAAGCCATACGAGCAAAATTATCCTACTCATGACCTGGAGTTGGCTGCTGTGATTTTTGCCTTAAAGATCTGGCGGCATTATCTATATGGAGAAGCATGTGATGTGTACACAGACCACAAAAGTCTGAAGTACATCTTCACTCAGAAGGAGTTAAACTTAAGGCAAAGGAGGTGGATGGAGCTACTAAAAGATTATGACCTGAACCTGCACTATCATCCAGGGAAGGCCAATGTGGTAGCTGATGCCTTGAGTAGGAAGTCCTCCTCGGAGTTAGCTTCTATGATCACCTCTCAGCCTCACATCCAGAGGGATCTTGAGAAGCTGGAGGTTGGATTGCGAGTACAACGGTCCGATGGGCTTGTAGCAGCACTTGTACTCCAACCAACTCTGTTAGACAGGATCAAGTCCTCCCAGAAAGAAGACTTGGACCTGCAAAAGATTAAAGAAGCTGTGAAGTCAGGGGTTCAAAATGAATTTACTATAATGGAGGATGGATCCCTGAGATTTGATGGCAGGCTCTGTGTGCCAAATGTGGTGGAACTAAGAGCAGAGATTCTGAAGGAGGCCCACTATTCTCCTTACACGGTGCACCCAGGAGGTACCAAGATGTACAAAGACCTAAAGAAAACTTTTGGTGGAAAGGAATGAAGAGCGAGATTGCTCAGTATGTAGCCAAATGTTTGGTATGTCAGCAAGTGAAGGCTGAGCATCAAAGGCCTGCGGGACCCCTTCAATCTCTGATGATTCCACAATGGAAATGGGAGAAGATCACTATGGACTTCGTGACTGGTCTGCCTAAGACCCCTAGGAGCAATGATGCGGTATGGGTCATTGTAGACAGATTGACGAAGTCAGCCCATTTCCTGCCATTCAGAGTTGGGATCTCCAGTGAGAGATTGGCCAACATGTATATTGAGCAAATTGTGAGGCTTCATGGTATTCCCGTATCTATTGTATCAGATAGGGATACTAGGTTTGTGTCCCAATTCTGGAAGAGTCTTCATAGAGCTCTGGGGACCAAATTGAACTTCAGCACAGCCTTCCATCCCCAGACAGATGGGCAGTCTGAGAGAACCATACAGACCCTGGAGGACATGTTGCGAGCCTGTGTGATGGACTTGGGTGGTGCTTGGGACAACCACTTATCTTTAGTGGAATTTGCTTACAATAACAGCTACCAGCCAGTATCCAGATGGCTCCATTTGAGGCCTTGTATGGTAGAAAATGCAGATCTCCCTTATGTTGGGATGATGTGGGAGAGAGAAAATTGTTGGGCCCTGAGCTGATTCGGCAGACAGTAGAGAAGGTGCAACTGATCAAGGGACGACTCCGCACAGCTCAGAGCCGACAGAAGAGCTATGCTGATGTGAGAAGAAGGGAGCTAGAATTTCAGGTTGGAGATCATGTCTTCTTGAAGATATCACCAACCAAAAATGTGATGAGATTTGGGATTAGAGGTAAACTGAGTCCACGATACATTGGGCCATTTGAGATTCTGAGCAAAGTAGGGGAGGTGGCTTATAGCCTGGCATTACCTCCGGCACTCTCTGGGGTACACAATGTATTTCATGTATCCATGTTGAGAGGTACATTTCTGACCCCAGCCATGTGATAGAATTTGAGCCCATGCAGTTAAGGAAGGATCTAACATATGAGGAGCATCCTGTGCGTATTGTGGACCGCAAGGATCAAGTTTTAAGACGGCGTAGCATTCCTTATGTCAAGGTTCAGTGGAGTAACCATTCTGAGAGGGAAGCTACTTGGGAGCTTGAGGAGAAATTAAAGAAAAATATCCTCAATTGTTTGTAACATAGCATATGTAAATGGAAAGAAGATTAATCATATGATCAAAGCTTTGGATTCTAAATGTTATATGAAGTACACAATTTCGAGGCCGAAATTTTTATAAGGAGGAAGAATGTGAACCCCCGGATCCTACCATGTGAGGATCCGCCATTGTTGACGGAGAAGGGACGCCTTCCTCCGCCATTGTTGACCTGGCGGCAGAAGGAGGCGCCACGCGCCCCCTTCACACGAGCACAGGGGAGGGGCTAACCCTCCCCTTGCCACGATATAAGGAGGGGGGGAGCACCCCTCCTTCTCCATTCTCATCCCCCCCAGCCTCAAGGTAAGAAGCAGAGAGATTGAGAGAGAGAGAGAGAAAGAGAATGAGGGAGAGAGGCGGCCTCGGAACCAAGCCGTTCATGGCTTGGTTCGGGCCCGGTGGAGCGCCCGTCGCCTCGCCGGGCCTAGGCGTGGCCAGTGGCCCTCACCGGCGGTGGGCGACCGTCCGGTGAGGGTCCATGGCCAGCCGTGCCATCGGCACAAGTCGTGTGCTGCGATAGTGAGGGAGAGAAAAGAGAAATAGAGAGAGAAAGAGAGGGGCCGCGGCGGCGGCCGGGCTACCCAGAAATTGGCCGGCAGGGCCCTGCTGCCGGCACGGCTTCCCCCTGTTTCGGCTGAAACAGGGGAGGCGGGAGAAGGAGACGGCTCAGCGGGCCGGCTGGCCGTCCCCCCCTTTTGGGCCCTGTTGGGCCGGCTTACGAGTTATTTGGCCTGCATTTTGGGCCCTGTATGGGCCAGGAATGAAGAAATAAAAATATGACCCGATTCGGCGTTGATTCTAGTTTCTTGGGATATTTTTATTTCCCCATTCGGGCTTATATATTGGGAGATATTTGAGCCCAAAGTTGGGCCCAGGATTAGACTGATAGACCTTAAGGGATGCTTCATTATTTCAATTTTTGAGATTTAATTGTGGAAATTAAATTTTTGAGATTTAATTGTGGAAATTAATGCTGTAGGTAACTAGATGTCCACATAGCTGATTTATAGTTTGGGATTAGCGTACTGAGGTAAGTAAGCCATTTATTATAATTTTTATAATTTATTAGAATATAAAATTATGTATTTAAATGCTATATTGATATATATTGCATTATTTAAAAATGAGATAAAATGAAATTTTGCTATTTAATTTGATAAATAGTACCACGAGTATACAATTGGGTATCTGTTATAATTATATGTGATTGCTAATATTTTGCAAAGTAATAAATTATAAATGTGCAAAAATTGAATGATGTGATTATTTTGGCTTTGCAAAATATACTGGTACTATTGATGTATTTTATGCTATGAATGTATAAACCACTGTATATGTGACATGAGGAGCTTATGCTCATGATGATGCATGATGTGCTACATGCAAATATGATGATGATAGGTGTTTCCGCGGTTCTCATATGATGTGAAACGATGTGAAATGCCAAGAGATACGGGACCCACCTCCACAGGAGGAGATATGAAAGGACACACATCTAGAGGATGTGATGTGATTGATATATGGCATAACGCACACACATCTAGAGGATGTGTTGTGATTGATTATGATACATGGCATAACGCTGATACCAGGACCCTTCCTCTTAGGGGACATTAAAGAGTGATACACTAGATGGGTGTTGTAGGGCCGTGGGACATATAAGGAAATAATAATATGAATACAGTGGGTTTGTTTACATTGCATATTTTGGCATTTATTGTATAATTAAGCTTCCAAAATTATTTGAGCTGATGCATGCATGTTTTGATAACATGATGAATGTATTTAAAATTGAAGTTTTATACATGAAAATGTGGTTTGATAATATCTTAAAATGAAATGATTATTTTATATGATAGTAGGCTTACTTATTGAGTGTGAGCTCATATAAATCTCACAATGTTTTTCAGAGCCACAAGACTAAAGAATGGGATTTGGGGTAGTTGGAGCTTCTATCAGAGGAAATTAAGATCAACATTTTGTTGTAACCCTATTGATTTATGTATGATGGGCGTATAGCTCAAAACTCATAATTATGGCTTGTATTAAAGTATTTGACTCTGAGTGACATAGTGGTATTATCCTTTCTTGAATAAATTGGATTGTTATAGGACGCCTTGCATGCCAGGCATGCGGCGGGTTGCCACCCCTGGATCCCATATTGGGTCTGGAGCGTGACAGTATGGCTGATGCCTAAGGAGGTTCGCAAAGACAGATTGACTTAGAGAAGATCAGTGTGGGGCTATCATGTCTTAAGCAGCTATTGAAGAGGTCTCGGACCAAGCAGGGAATGAAAAAGGGCAGAACGATGAGCGGGAGATGCTTGGAGAAGCTTGTGACTTTCGCCCTCCAAGAAGGAAGAGTGGGTGAACTGCACCTCGACTGATGCAGTAACAAGCTTTGGCGACGGCATGAGCTAAGAAGATGGCGTTCAAGAGGAGATCAATGGAAGTGATTCCCCTAATCAAACAACTACCTACTCAAGCTGAAACCCTCTCCAAGTCCACATGAGGAGGCTTGACACATGGAAAGCGAGAGCTTCCACCTTTGTGCCCATTTTTCAGTTTTCAGATTCTATCAATTTAGACCCACTAGCGCCCATAGGTTTGAAAAGTGGTACTTCATGCAAACTTGCTCATTTTAGCTAAGAGGAAGAAGAGGAGGCTGCATGCCACTTCTGAAAATCCTACCCTGCCCTTTCATGCTATCCCACAATAATTCCTGGTTAAGGTGCTGATTGGACAAGGAATAAGAGAAGTTGGAGATGGGGACCTGAAGAAGATGCAATTCTTGTAAAACATCCAATAATGTGCCTAATGTGATTTAGATCGACATGGCACTTCAAAATAAAGTAAAAGCAGCGGAAATAGTATCGAAAATTATCTCCCGCCATCGTTCTGGCCTCGGGATAAAAAAAAGGAAGAAGCTTTGAATTATGGTTCTTCTGGTCCTTTCTCTACCCAATTAGATGGTGTGTGGTTTTCTCTTATCGTAGAGCAGGTACCAGGGACCAATTTTTATATACAAAATTCTCCAAAAATTTCTGCCATCATAGAGATTTTCGGAGCACGTTCGGGCGACGGTTACGGAGCTATTTTGCACGTTCTCATTTTAAAATACATAAACCACAAATGTAGGTTGGTTATTCCCCTGGCCAGTAGGAATCTAAATTAACCAATATTCTCTCACTTGGTCTATGTATTTTTACCATGCACGATATTAACATACGGATCATGGCGACAGTTCTTCTAAATGTGAGTATTGTCTTTCATGTATCACAATATGTTACACTTCCCAACATAGCCCAATAACTTAATGAATAAACCCTATGTTTATTCGTGGTCCAAACATAATGATATTCCTCAAAACAAACAAATATGTATACGACTTAAAGGAGAAATATCCAAACTGAATAAGAGTTTCATTCAAGAACAAGTATATACAATGACATCACATCACGGAACTAATTCCCAACATGATCCTTGAGCGAGTGCAATTCAATTCAGTGCTGCTAACCACTGCTCTCTTATGGTTAAGTACTTAATGTCTATGTTTACTACGACTACCACTCCTATTTTTTAAAAAAAATAAAATATTCAAAAATTACAAACGAGAAACTCTTCAATACAAGGTTTCGTTCCACAGTTCTAAATATTGATCGAAACATTCATGAATCACACTACATATTGACGATGCATCGCAATCAATAATTGTGGCGTCGCTATTCAATTTCGCAATAACAAATAAATGCAATATATTAAAATTTTACGATGAAAAACCTTGTCGCAATTGAGTCATGCGATGCATTAGCGACTTAAATTGTGTCGCTAATATTTCTAAATTATTATTATTAAATATTACGACGCATTTAGTTGCATCGTAATATTTAATAATAATATATTTTAGAATATTAGCGATGCAATTTCAGTCGCTAATGCATCACGTAGGTCATTGCGTCTGTTTAAAACCCTGTGACATGCGGATCTAACCATAATCCTGCAACTGACGCATCTGATCTACCATGTCTGCAAGCTCCTGCTGATGGCCTCGATACGCTGCTCAACTCGTGCTCGAACTCCTGCCGAACCTCCTGACGAACATCCTGCCGAACCTCCTCCGTAATAGATCTCCGAATGTCGTCTAAACGCTCGGCAGGAATATCACCAGAATATCCCGAGCTGGAGGCCTGATGGGGAAAATATGCAGAAGCTCTAGTGCCCAGACCATAGACCCTGCGGTCTCGCGGCTGGGCACCAACAGCCTCCAAAAACACACATCGACTCTCCTCTGCTGAGAGTTCGACGGGCGTCTCCCCATCAGTGGAGTCGACCTGCGATGCCTGGGAGCGAAGCTCCTCGACTCGTGTTTTTGAATTATAAAATCAACAATAAATGAATCAATAAATTTCTCTAAATAAAATTTTAAAAATTAAACAGATACTACATAAAGCTAATTTCTTATCGCAACCTCCCGTGATCGTGTATCGACCCAGGAACCGTCCCTCCTGATGTGTGTCGCCCTGAATAGACGAAACTCACCAGGATCTCCGCCCTCCTGCTCAGACTATAACAATAAAAAATTGATATTAATACAAATATTTGTAAATAACTAAATAGTAATTAAATTATTTATGTTTTCTTACCATACAGCGTATGTGCTCCTAAATCGAAATGGAGCCCGAAGTGTGGCGGGAGAGACCCGTGTCAGGACCGCCCCTCTCGGATCGACGGTTCGTGCTGCTGATGCGGACCTCCTGCGCCAGCCATCGGACTACCAGGCCTGCTGCCACTCGTGCCAAATACCCTCTAGCACATGCGCAGGACGGTGACCCGATGACCTCCAACGATGAAGCATATCGGAGTATCGGCGTCCCGTAAGAGCCTCCCATGCTGCCCTAATGGCATCATGGCTGGCAGGGTCCCACGTAAACTTTTTTTGCATTAAAATAAATAGTTAGTTTCAGAATTTATTAAGATTAAGAAATTGTATATCAGTGATAAATTGTATTAATAAGTTTACCTGAAACTCAGAAAAATAAAACTCCATCGTGGCTACAGATATGTGGTGCCAATCGTAGCCACTAGGATCTGCACGCCTTTGAAATACGGAGCTGATGTGGCTCGATACATGATGCTGCTCATAAATCTGTTAAAAAATGCATGTTTATAAGTAATTGACTTAAAAATATAAACATATATTTTTAATTAGTATAACTTACATCCCATGAGCATCCAATCGAAGTACGGTGCGGCCGATGGTGGAAGAACTCTCGAAGGTATGTGCTGATCGGCTGGATGGTAATACCAATGCAGGATCACCGCGACTGTTGGAGAGATCGAAGGCTATGCGATGTATGGAGATCCAAACTCTCCATCTCCAAAGCTCATGTGATCTGATGCAGCAGGGCTACATCCCTGCTCAATCCGTATGTCCTCGGTAGATCTACCTCTGCCCGTCATACTGAAAATACTAAAGATTCATGTAATTAAATTACGATTAATGATTGACTATGTAAAAATTTAACACTTAAAAATAAAGTTAAATTTAAAAAAACCTCTATGTTTAATCGGTGTCATTGTTTCGTGAAATGTTGGTTCAACATCCGATGTCATATCGGACTGCGATTTAGTTTTATTATCATCGGAAGGAAACCGAACATTTGCATCCACAATTTCTTGGACATCACCATTTGGATCTCTAAGTGATGTTTTTAGGAGCCCTTGTGTCATCCTCAATTGCATGCATTTCCATCTCATCCTCTTGAAATGCAGGGCACTCGGCTGATTGACTTGATGAACTCTCCTCTAATATGATTGTTGAATGTGGGATGATTTTAGAAACAGCCCACCAATCTTGCTTGTCGTTGCGCAAACTTGGATATCCGCAGTAAAAACACTTGCTGAGCTTGGGATGCAAGGATGAATGGTTCATATTTCTACAATCTTCGTCGATGG
>UESW01003445.1:16972-70177 GCA_900491605.1 Calamus simplicifolius
AAACTCAGAAAAATAAAACTCCCTCGTGGCTGGAGATACGTGGCGCCAATCGTAGCCACTGGGATCTGCACGCCTCTGAAATACGGCGCTGATGTGGCTGGATACATGATGCTGCTCAATAAATCTGTTAAAAAAATGCATGTTTATAAGTAATTGACTTAAAAACATAAACATATATTTTTAATTAGTATATACTTACAGCCCCTGAGCATCAAGTCGAAGTACGGTGCGGCCGATGGTGGAAGAACTCTCGGAGGTATGTGCCGATCGGCTGGATGGTAATACTGCAGGATCTGGAGAGATCGAAGGCTGTGCGATGCTGGAGATCCGAACTCTCCATCTCCAAAGCTCATGTGATCTGATGCAGCAGGGCTACGTCCCTGCTCACTCCGTATGTCGTCGGTAGATCTACCTCTGCCCGTCATACTGAAAATACTAAAGATTCATGCAATTAAATTACGATTAATGATTGACTATGTAAAAATTTAACACTTATAAAAAAAGTTAAATTTAAAAAAACCTCTATGTTTAATCGGTGTCATTTGTTTCGTGAAATGTTGGTTCAACATCCGATGCCGTATCGGACTGCGATTCAGTTTCATTATCATCGGAAGGAAACCGAACATTTGCATCCGCAATTTCTTGGACATCACCATTTGGATCTCTAAGTGATGTTTCAGGAGCCCTTGTGTCGTCCTCAATTGCATGCATTTCCATCTCATCCTCTTGAAATGCAGGGCACTCGGCTGATTGACTTGATGAACTCTCCTCTAATACGATTGTTGAACGTGGGACGATTTTAGAAACAGCCCACCAATCTCGCTTGTCGTTGCGCAAACTTGGATATCCGCAGTAAAACACTTGCTGAGCTTGGGATGCAAGGATGAATGGGTCATATTTCTGCAATCTTCGTCGATGGTTCACTTCAACCAAATTGTAGTCGTTATGAACCCTTTTGCCCACAGGAACTGTCGGATCGAACCAATCACAACGAAACAATACGGTTCGTTTCATAGGCCAACCGGGATATTCAACTTCAACCACCTCTACTAACTTTCCATAATAATCCTGCATATTTGCTCCAACACTTTCTCCTTTAACACACACGCCCCAGTTCTGCGTGCCTCTTGAAGCTGCTAATCGTTCAATCTGAAATTTGTACCCATTAACAAAATAGCCAGTAGAGGTTGTTACGGTCTTCAATGGCCATTGCGATAGACATTTAATGAAAATATTGTCGGTTGTGGACCATGGACCGTTTACCTATAAATTAATAAGCTATTCACAAAATAAAAGCCATTATTGAAATTGATTGAGTGATACTACTCACAAATTCATAAAACCAGTAAGCAAACTCCGTTTCTAATTCTGCCCAATTGCAACTTGACTGATGTCGGGATTCATCTGTCGTTGTCTATCACAATACATCCTTATGGGATGATAAATGAAAACTGATGTTAGCAATTAAATATTATGGTATATTGTAATTTAAATTAGAAGTTCCAATTAAGCATTGAAGTATACACTTACTCAATATATGGATCGACTTCTCTACAGTTCATTAGGATGTAATAATGTGCTGCATTATACTCCATATCGCTAAGATTTCTTGACTTCTGCCCCCAAATGAACGGCCGATACCTTTAAAAATTGGTTCTCCTTCGTCCACACATACGTCATCGTTACGACCAAGATTTCGGCTCCTCGTGTGGACGTGACCCTCAAAGTAATGCGAGGCAAAAGCTGAAACTTCTTCGACCAAGTGTGCATTGCATATAGAACCTTCAACCCTTGCCTTATTACGCACATTATTTTTTAACTTCTTAAGGTACCTATATGTAAAGTTGAGACAAAAAATTAACCAATTTTCTTGCAATGAAATAATATTTGAAATGTCAACATATCTTAATGATGTATATATTTACCTCTCGAAAGGATACATCCAGCGATACTGCACGGGACCAGCTATGCTCGCTTCGTATGGCAAGTGAACCGGTAAATGCTCCATTGAGTCAAAAAAACTGGGAGGAAATATTCGCTCCAGCTTGCATAAAATAATTGGAATTTCCTCCTCAAGCCTTGCCATGGATGCAGAAGTAATGACTGCGGCAGATAACTCCTTGAAGAACAAGCTGAGCTCCGTCAATGCCTTCCAGACATGTTGCGGAAGCAACTCACGAAAAGCTATAGGCAATAACCGTTGCATGAAAACATGGCAGTCGTGACTCTTCATGCCGAACAACTTGAGCTTATGCATGTCCACACACCTACCGATATTTGAGGCATAACCATCTGGAAATTTTAACCCTCTAAGCCAGTTACATAAAACTTCTCGTGAATTTCTGTCAAGAGTGTAACAGGCTTTAGGATAGGTCCCGTCGGCACTCCTCCAAATCACCTCTTCTGCAATACTGATTAAGTTCTTCTCTTGACTTTGCAGTATCTTTTGTTTTTCCCGGGATGTTTAGCACCGTGTTAAATATGTTATCAAAGAAATTTTTCTCGATATGCATAACATCCAAGTTGTGCCGGATGAGATTTGTGCTCCAATAAGGCAAATCCCAAAATATACTCGCTTCTTCCAGTTATGTTCTTTACATATACGGCCATTTATTCTATCTGCATCTGGTTCCCAAGCATACCTCAACCCCAAATGCTCTATAGTATCAAATATATCCGTGCCGGACCTAACCGGTTCGGCGAATTTTGTGACTGCTTTGTTCTTCCGGAAGGCGATCAAGTTACGCCTGTAAGGATGATTTGGGGGCAAGAACTTCCTATGATCAAACCATGACTGCTTACCACTCTTCTGCAATGTAAATGCATCCGAATCATACATGCAATGAGGGCATGCCAGACGTCCAGCAGTGCTCCAACCAGACAACATTGCATATGCCGGAAAGTCACTTATTGTCCACATCAAAGCAGCTCTCATGATGAAATTCTGTTTCATAGAAATGTCGTAGGCTACGACTCCTGTTTCCCACAACATTTTCAATTCGGCCACCAACGGTTGCAGGAAGACATCAATCTTTTCCTTTGGATTTGATGGTCCTGGAACCAAAAACGTTAAAAACATTGCAGTATCTTTCATGCACTTCCATGGAGGAAGGTTATATACAGTCAGTATCACAGGCCAACATGAATACTGTTGCCCCGCTTGACCAAATGGTTGGAAGCCATCGGTACAAAGACCTAATCTCACATTCCTTATATCTTCAGCGAAATCAGGATGATTTTCATTGAAATGCTTCCAAGCCTTTGAATCTGATGGATGCCGCATTTCATCCTCTTTAGATTCATGTTCGGCATGCCATCTCATATCAGCAGCTGTAGCCTCAGATCTGTATAATCTCTGCAGGCGTGGGTAAGAGGAAAGTAATGCATCCTCTTGTAAGGCACACTTTTCCTCCTACTTGTACTGGCTCCCCCTTCGCTGTTTTTGTACCTCGATTGCCCACAAATCTTACACCATCTCAGCTCTGAGTCTTCACCCCAATATATCATACAATTGTTCAAGCAACAATCGATCTTATTAACTGGGAGCCCAAGCCCACGCAACAACTTCTTTGTTGAGTAAAAACTGTCTGCTACAACATTATCATTTGGCAAAATTTCTTTGATTAACCCAGCTACAGAATTGAACGCCTTTTCTGATAATCGATGTTCTGCCTTAATATTCAACAACCGAGCAGCCGTAGACAACTGGGAATGACCCTCACAACCAGGATACAATTCTTGATTTGCAGCACGCAACATATCATAAAATTGCTGTGCATCTGGATTTGGTTCTTCCATAAATGTATTCTGATTGAATTCATTACCCGATGCATTCATCACCATTTCTTCATATGTGTTTAAATTCACAAATGGTTCATCTACGGGAATTGACACTTGTTGGCTTGTAACAGCTACTGGAATTTCCTCTGGTTCACCATGACAGTACCAAACATCGTAATCAGGAACAAACCCCTTTTTACACAAATGCACCTTAACAGTTTCAACATCTCTGTAGGCTTTATTCTGACACCTGTGGAAGTTGCATGGGCACCTAATCCTAGGCCCATCCATCCATTCAGGTTGGCTACATGCAAATGCGATAAATTCTTCCAATCCATTCAGAAAATCTGGATTAAGCAAGCCATCTTTTATCCTTGCATACATCCACGAGCGAGCCCCCGCTCATTTTTGACCGACTTATACAATTTCTGGTAAACCATTAAAGGAAACCACAAATAAAACTATATTAGCATTACTAATATATAACTAAATTATTTCTTTTACACAACTAAGGTTAATAACAACCATTTAAATCATTTATAACTAAACCAATTTTCTTTTAGACAACTAAGGTCCCTACCCTGCAAGGCCGGGCCACGGCTACGATCCTTGGCGTGCTAGCAAGGACCGAGGCACAGGTTCATGGGCTAATGCTAGGGCTTGAGTTCGGGTCGGGCCGCAAGGCGGTCCGTTCAATCATGAGACTTCACAAGCAATTCAAGTGTCCTAAATTAATTCCACCTTCACTCCATGTCTAAAAGGTAAGGCCCTATCCCATTCAAGGGAAATAAGACAATTTATGCTTGTTATTCATAAATTCTTGTCAATTATACGGAATAGTGTTCTATATATAGTCACTGACTTCTTAAGATTATTATGTCAAATATAAATGTTTGTGAAGACTAAAATATAAATCATTGAAACTACTAATTTGTTGCTGAAAATTAAATAAAATACAACAAGACTTTCATTCTAGCATTACATAATTTAATGCATCATTCAATTTGAAGCAGAATGTAAATAATCAAGACATAACAATTGTAAATAACTACAAATGCACAAATATTATTGCATAAATAGCTATAGAGAAATAAAATAGGCTGGCAGCTTATTGAACCAACGTGATGTATCATGCCAATTCTCTAAAGCCACATGTGAGAAACAGTTATGAAAATGAAAGGCACAACTCCTAATAATAGTCATTGAATATGATGTTACTCTTTCTAAACATTTATATATAAAATATACGATAATAATAATCTAAATCATTGAATATGATGTTACTATTTCTAAATCATTGAATATGATATTAAATTATAAAATATTTTTAGAGCTCCAATTTTAGTTATCATGTTTTAAAATTTTATTTAAATCTTATTAAAATCTTTTTTATGTTCTACATGGTCCCTTTCTTTTGCTAGATTATAAAATGTTCTGATAAAAATTAAGGTTCTTTTTAACTCATTTTAAAAATATTATATTTCAATATTATAAATATTTAATATGTATAATGTATAATATAATATATTAATATAAATATTAATATTTAGAAATTATATAATAATTTAGTATTCAAGTTAATAAATATTAATCATTTAAAAACTAATATTATATATTATAATATATAGTGTTTAAAATATTAAATATATAATGGTAGCGGCCGTGGCCATCGTATCTGGCCACGGCCGGCGCCTTAGGGGTGGGGGAAAAACCCCACCCCAACCAATTTTTTTTTTTTTTTTTTACGGTGGCCTGGCCACTATGGCCAGGCAACCGCCAGCCACGGCAGCGACCGTGGCCATCGTCTCTGGCCACGGCCGCGGCCGTGGCCTAGACGACGACCACGGCCGGCGCCGTGGCCGCCGCCTCAAGGGTGGGGGAAAAACCCCACCCCAACCAATTTTTTTTTTTTTTTTTGGTGGCCTGGCCACCGTGGCCAGTCCACCGCCGGCCATGGCAGCGGCCGTGGCCGTCGTCTCCTGCCACGGCCGCGGTCGTGGCCAGCGCCTTAGGGGTGGGGGAAAAACCCCACCCCAACCATTTTTTTTTAACGGTGGCCTGGCCACCGTAGCCAGGCCACCGCCGGCCATGGCCGCTGCCGTGGCCATGGCCTCAATGAAACCGGAGGGCCGGGATTGGGGGGGGGAGGGGAGGGGAGGGGGGGAGGGGGGGCCTACCTCGGTCTGTAGGGGACGCCGGCGGTGGGGGGGGAGGCTGCCGCCGGTGGTTCCTAGCACCAAGGGAGAGGGCGAGGGCAACGGAGGACGGACGGCGGCGGTTAGGGCTAGAGGAGGAAGACAAAGAGGACCGGAGGGGGCTGGGCGATTGGGTTATATTAGGGATTAGCGACGCATTTTTGCATCACTAATCCCTCGCTATTTTTTAAAAAAATTTATTTTGGATTAGCGACAAAATTTGCGTTGCTAATACGTCGCAAATTTGGAACTTTTTTATTTTCTGTGAAAATTAGCGACGCAAATAATTGCGTCGCTAATGAGTCGCTAATTTGGCGGCAATTTCCAGTGGGAAATTTTTTATTTTCTTGGAAAATTGGTCACTATTGCATCACAATATTTTCATTTGTTAATTTTATTTCATAAATTTCTTTTTCTGAAAATAATTGCGACGCAAAAGTTTACATCACAATAATTTATTTCTATTTTTAAAAAAACATTTATTTGCTTTAAAATATTGCGATGCAATTCATGTGTCGCAATTATAAAAATTAATTTTTCTTAATTTTCTAGTTTATTGCGTCACTAATGCATCGCTATTTAACATAATTTATTTTTTAAAAACATTGCGAGGCTTTAATTACGTCGCAATTATTTTATTTGATAAATATATTGATTGAATTTTTTTAAAAAAAAAATAATAGCGATGCAAATATTTGCGTCGCAATTTTTATTTTTAATTTTTGTACAACATTAATTTTTTTTAAAACTATTGCGACGCAATACGTGCATCACAATAAAAAAATAATTTATTTAAATTTCCTTATTATTGCGTCGCTAATGCATCGCTATTTAACATAATTTTTTAAAAAAAATAATTGCGACGCTACGACTTGCGTCGCAATAATTTTATTTGATAATTATATTTGATAAAAAAATTATGTTTTCTAAAAATAATTATGACGCAAATAGTTGCGTCGCAATGTTTTATTTTTATATTTTTAAAATATTTATTTGTTTTAAAAATATTACGACGCAATACATGCGTCGCAGTTTTAAAAATTAATTTTTCTTAAGTTTCTTATTTATTGCATCGCTATTTAACATAATTTATTTTTTAAAAACATTGCGACGTCCTGACTTGCGTCGCAATAATTTTATTTGATAAATATATTTGATAAAAAAAATCTGACGGTTGTGATCGTCGACGATCCGATGGTTGCGATCGATCCAAACCCTGATCCTGATCGGCCACGACTGATCTCGGACCGTGGCGATCGGTCTGATCGCCGATGAACCGATGGTTGTGATCGATCCAAGCCCTGATCCCGATCGGCCACGACCAATCTCGGACCGTTGCGATCGGTCCGATCGGTGATGATCCTACAGTTGCGATCGATCCAAGCCTTGATCCCGATCGTCCACGACTGATCTCGGACCGTAGCGATCGGTCCGATCACCGACGATCCGACGGTTGTGATCGATCCAAGCCCTAATCCCGATCGGCCACGATCGATCTCAAACCATGGCGATCGTCCGATCGCCGACGATCCGAAAGTTGCGATCGATCTAAGCCCTGATCCCAATCGGCCACGACCGATCTCGGACCGTGGTGATCAAGCCGATCGCCGATGATCCGACGATTGCGATCGATCCAAGCCCTGATCCCGATCGGCCACGACCAATCTCGGACCGTGGCGATCAGTCCGTTCAGCGACGATCTGACGGTTGCGATCGATCCAAGCCCTGATCCCGATCGGCCACGACCGATCTCGGACCGTTGCGATCAGTCCAATCACCGATGATCCGATGGTTGCGATCGATCCAAGCCCTGATCCCGATCGGCCACGATTGATCTCGGACCGTGGCGATTGGTCCGATCACCGATGATCCGATGGTTGCGATCGATCCAAGCCCTGATCCCGATCGGCCACGACCGATCTCGGACTGTGGTGATCGGTCCGATCGCCGACGATCCGACGGTTGCGATCGATCCAAGCCCTGATCCCGATTGGCCACGACCGATCTCAGACCATGGCGATCAGTCCGATCCTCGACGATTTGACGGTTGCGATCGATCCAAGCCCTGATCCTAATCGGCCACGACCAATCTTGGACCGTTGCGATCGATTCGATCGGCGACGATCTGACCGTTGCGATCGATCCAAACCCTAATCCCGATCGGCCATGACTGATCTTGGACCATGGCGATCGGTCCGATCGGCAACGATCCGACAGTTGCGATCTATCCAGGCCCTAATCCCGATCGGCCACGACCGATCTCGGACCATGGCGATCGGTCCGATCGCTGACGATCCGACAGTCGCGATCTATCCAAGCCCTGATCCCGATCAACCACGATCAATCTCGCACCGTGGCGATCGGTCGATCACCGACGATCCGACGGTTGCGATCGATCCAAGCCCTGATCCCGATCGGCCACGACCGATCTTGGACCGTGGCGATCGGTTCGATCGCCGATGATCCGATGGTTGCGATTGATCCAAGCCATGATCACGATCAGCCACAACCGATCTCGGTCTGTGGCGATCGGTCCGATCACCGATGATCCGATGGTTGCGATCGATACAAGCCCTGATCCCGATTGCCCACGACCGATCTTGGACCGTGGCGATCGGTTCGATCGGCGATGATCCGATGGTTGCGATCGATCCAAGCCCTGATCCCAATCAGCCACGATCGATCTCAGACCGTGGCGATCGGTCCGATCGCCGACGATCTGACGTTGCGATCGATCCAAGCCCTGATCCCGATCGGCCACGACCGATCTCGGACCGTGGCGAACAGTCCGATCACCGACGATCCGACGGTTGCGATCGATCCAAGCCCTGACCCCGATCGGCCATGACCGATCTTAGACCGTGGCAATCGGTCCGATCGCCGACGATCCGGTGGTTGCGATCGATCCAAGCCCTGATCCCGATCGGCCACGACCGATCTCAAACCGTGGCGATCGGTCCGATCGCCGACGATCCGACGGTTGCGATCGATCCAAGCCCTGATCCCGATCAGCCACGACCGATCTCGGACCGTGGCGATCGGTCGGATCACTGATGATCCGATAGTTGCGATCGATCCAAGCCCTTATCCTGATCAACCACGATCGATCTCGGACCGTTGCGATCAATTCGATCGGCGACGATCCGATGGTTGCGATCGATCCAGGCCCTGATCCCAATCAGCCACGACCGATCTCGGACCGTGGCGATCGGTCTGATCGCCAACGATCCTACGGTTGCGATCGATCCAAGCCCTGATCCCGATTGGCCATGACCGATCTCGCATCGTGGCATCGATTCGATGACCAACGATCCGACGGTTGCGATCGATCCAAGCCCTGATACCGATCGGCCACGACCGATCGATCTCGAACCGTGGCGATAGGTCCGATCGGCGATGATCCGATGGTTGCGATCGATCCAAGCCATGATTGATCTTGGTCGGCGATGAACGATCTCGAACCATCGCGATCGATCCGATCGGCGACGATCCGACGGTTGCGATCGATCGAAGCCATGATCGATCCCGGTGAGCGATGACCGATCCGACGCATGTACCAAATTAATTTTTTTAAAATAATTGCGATGCATTTCGTTGCGTCATAATATTTTATTTTTATTTTTTAATCTTTTATTTATATTTTATAAAATTTAATTTTTAAAAAAATATGCGATGCAATACTTGCGTCGCTAAATTAAAAATTATTTTTAATTTACTATTTTATTGCGTCGCTATTGCGTCGCTATTTAACATAATTTATTTTTAAAACATTGTGGCGCACTTAGTTGCGTCGCAATATTTTTATTTCATAATTATTTTTAATATTTTTATAAAATTTAATTTTTAAAAAAACATTGTGATGCAATACTTGTGTCGCTAAATAAAAAATTATTTTTATTAATTTACTATTTTATTGCGTCACTATTGCATCGCTATTTAACATAATTAATTTTTTAAAAAATTGCGACGAACTGAGTTGCATCGTAATATTTTTATTTCATAATTTATTTTATAAATATTAATTTTATTTAAAATTATTGTGATGCAATTAGTGCGTCGCTAAATTAAAAATAATTTTTATAATTTTCTGATTTATTGCGTCGCTATTTAACATAATTAATTTTTTTAAAAATATTGCGACACACTGAGTTGTGTCGTAATATTTTATATTTCATAATTCTATTTTATAATAACTAAATTTAAAAATATTACGATGCATTACTCACATCGCTAAATTAAAAAATTAATTTTTTTGATTTTCTAGTTTATTGAGTCGCTAATGCGTCGCTAATTGCGTCGCAATGTTTGTTATCGTGGAGGCTTCGCAATGTGGTCGCAATTTAGCGACACAACGATGCGTCGCTAAATTTGCGTCGCTATTTTAGCATTTTCTTGTAGTGAGTACCAAACATCGTAATCAGGAACAAACCCTTTTTACACAAATGCACCTTAACACTTTCAACATCTCTGTAGGCTTTATTCTGACAACTGTGGAAGTTGCATGGGCACCTAATCCTAGGCCATCTATCCATTCATGTTGGCTACATGCAAATGCGATAAATTCTTCTAATCCATTCTAAAAATCTGGATTAAGCAAGCAATTTTTATCCTTGCATACATCCACGAGCAAGCCCCGCTCATTTTTGACTGACTTATACAATTTCTGGTATACCATTAAAGGAAACCACAATATAAAAACCCCACCCCAATAATTTTTTTTTTTTTTTTTACGGTGGCTTGGCCACCGTGGCCAGTCCACCGCCGGCCATGGCAGCGGCCGTGGCCATCGTCTCCGGCCACGGCCGCGGCCGTGCCCTGAGATGACGGCCACAGCTGGCACCGTGGCCGGCGCCCCAGGGGTGGGGGGAAAAACCCCACCCCAACCAATTTTTTTTTAACGGTGGCTTGGCCACCGTGGCCAGGCCACCACCAGCCACGGCCGCTACCGTGGCCGTGGCCTCAGTGAAACCAGAGGGCGGGGGATTGGGGAGGAGAGGGGGGGGGGGGGGCCTACCTCGGTCTGTAGGGGACGCCGGCGGTGGGGGGGGAGGCTGCCACCGGTGGTTCCTAGCGCTGGGGAGAGGGCGAGGGCAACGGAGGAGGGACGGCGACGGTTAGGGTTAGAGGAGGAAGAAGAAGAGGACCGGGGGGGGCTGGGCGTGATTGGGTTATATATTAGGGATTAGCAATGCATTTTTGCATCGCTAATCCCTCGCTATTTTTAAAAAAAATTATTTTGGATTAGCGACGAAATTTGCGTCGCTAATACGTCGCAAATTTGAAATTTTTTTATTTTCTGCAAAAATTAGCGACTGCGTCGCTAATGAGTCGCTAATTTGGCGGCAATTTCTAGCGGAAAATTTTTTATTTTCTCAAAAAATGCATCGCTATTGCGTCGCAATATTTTTATTTGTTATTTTATTTCATAAATTTTATTTTTCTAAAAATAATTGTGACGAAAAAGTTTACGTCACAATAATTATTCCTATTTTTTAAAAAAATATTTATTTGCTTTAAAAGTATTGCGACGCAATTCATGCGTTGAAATTATAAAAATTAATTTTTCTTAATTTTTTGGTTTATTGCGTCGCTAATGCATAGCTATTTAACATAATTTATTTTTTAAAAATATTGTGACGCTTTAATTGCGTCGTAATAATTTATTTGATAAATATATTGACTTAAAATAATTTTTCTAAAAATAATAGCGATGCAAATGTTTGCGTCGCAATATTTTATTTTTAATTGTTTTACAACATTAAATTTTTTTTTAAAACTAACGCGACGCAATACGTGCGTCGCAATAAAAAAATAATTTAGTTAAATTTCCTTATTTATTGTGTTGCTAATGCGTCGCTATTTAACATAATTTTTTAAAAAAAAATAATTGCGACGCTACGACTTGCGTCGCAATAATTTTATTTGATAATTATATTTGATAAAAAAATTATGTTTTCTGAAAATAATTATGATGCAAACAGTTGCGTCGCAATGTTTTATTTTTATATTTTTTAAAATATTTATTAGTTTTAAAAATATTGCGACGCAATACATGCGTCGCAGTTTTAAAAATTAATTTTTCTTAATTTTTTGGTTTATTGCGTCGCCAATGCGTTGCTATTTAACATAATTTATTTTTTAAAAACATTGCGATGCCCTGACTTGCATCGCAATAATTTTATTTGATAAATATATTTGATAAAAAAATCCGATGGTTGTGATCGCCGACGATCCGACGGTTGCGATCGATCTAAGCCCTGATCCCGATCGGCCATGACCGATCTCGGACCGTGGCGATTGGTCCGGTCGCCGATGATCCGATGGTTGCGATAGAATCCAAGCCCTGATACTGATAGGCCACGAACGATCTCGGACCGTAGCGATCGGTCCGATCACCGATGATCCGAGGTTGCGATCAATCTAAGCCCTGATCCCGATCGGCCACGACCGATCTCGGACTGTTGCGATCGGTCCGATCGGCGACAATCCTACGGTTGCGATCGATCTAAGCCCCGATCCCGATCGGCCACGACCGATCTCGGACCGTGGGGATCGGTCTGATCGCCGACGATCCGATGGTTGCGATTGATCCAAGCCCTGATCCCAATTGGCCACGACCGATCTCGGACCATGGCGATCGGTCCGATCGCCGATGATCCGATGGTTGCAATCGATCCAAGCCCTGATCCAGATCGGCCACGACTGATCTCAGACCGTGGCGATCGGTCCGATCGGCAACGATCCGACGGTTGCGATCGATCCAATCCTTGATCTCGATCGGCCACGACCGATCTCGGACCATGGTGATCGGTCCGATCACCGACGATCTGACGGTTGCAATCGATCCAAGCCCTGATCCCGATCGCCCACGACCGATCTCGGACCGTGGCGATCGGTCCAATCACAGACGACCTGACGGTTGCGACCAATCCAAGCCCTGATCCTGATCGCCATGACCGATCTCAGACCGTTGCGATCGATTCGATCGGCGATGATCCGACGGTTGCAATCGATCCAAGCCCTAATCCCGATTAGCCACGACCGATCCCGGACCGTGGCGATCGGTTCGATCGCCGATGATCCGACAGTTGCGATCGATCCAAGCCCTGATCCCGATTGACCACGACCGATCTTGCACCATGGCGATCGGTCCGATCACCGATGATCCAACGGTTGCGATCGATCCAAGCCCTGATCCCGATCGGCCACGACCAATCTCGGACCGTGGCGATCGGCCTGATCACCGACGATCCAACGGTTGCGATCGATCCAAGCCTTGATCCCGATCGGCCACGACCGATCTTGTTTTGTGGCGATAGGTCCGATCGCCGACGATCTGATGGTTGCGATCGATCCAAGCCCTGATCCCGATCGGCTATGACCGATCTCAAACCATGGCGATCGGTCCAATCGGCGACAATCCGACGGTTGTAATCGATCCAAGCCCTGATCCCGATCGGCCACGACCAATCTCAGACCATGGCGATCGGTCCGATCGCCGACGATCCGACGATTACGATCGATCCAAGCCCTGATCCCGATCGGCCACGACCGATCTCAGATCGTGGTGATCGGTCCGATCACCGACGATCTGACGGTTGTGATCGATCCAAGCCCTGATCCGATCGGCCACGACCGATCTCGGACTGTGGCGATCCGTCCAATCACCGATGATTCGACGGTTGCAATCGATCTAAGCCCTGATCCCGATCGGCCATGACCGATCTCGGACCGTTGCGATCGATTTGATCGGCGATGATCCGATGGTTGCGATCGATCCAAGCCTTGACCCGATCGGACACGACCAATCTCGGACCGTAGCGATCGGTCCGATCGTCGACAATCCGATGGTTGCGATCGATCCAAGCCCTCATCCTGATCGGCCATGACCGATCTCGCACTGTGGCATCGGTCTGATCGCCGACGATCCGACGGTTGTGATCGATCCAAGCCCTGATCCCAATCGGCCATGACCGATCGATCTCAGACCGTGGCGATCGGTCCGATCGGCGACGATCCGATGGTTGCGATCGATCCAAGCCATGATCGATCCTGATCGGCGATGAACGATCTCGGGCCATCGCAATCGATCCGATTGGCGACAATCCGATGGTTGCGATCGATCGAAGCCATGATCGATCCCGGTCGGCGATGACTGATCCAACACATGTACCAAAATTAATTTTTTTTAAACAATTGCGACGCATTTCGTTGCGTCGTAATGTTTGATTTTTATTTTTTTATCTTTTATTTATATTTTTATAAAATTTAATTTTTTTAAAAAACATTGCGATGCAATACTTGCGTCGCTAAATTAAAAATTATTTTATTAATTTACTATTTTATTGCGTCACTATTGCGTCGCTATTTAACATAATTCATTTTTTAAAAAACATTGCAACGCACTCAGTTGCGTCGTAATATTTTTATTCATAATTCTTTTTAATATTTTTATAAAATTTAATTTTTTTAAAAATATTATGACGTAATACTTGCATCGCTAAATAAAAAATTATTTTTATTAATTACTATTTATTGCGTCGCTATTGCGTTGTTATTTAACATAATTAATTTTTTAAAAAAACATTGCGACGTACTGAGTTGCGTCGCAATATTTTTATTTCATAATTATATTTTATAAATATTAATTTTATTAAAAATTATTGCGATGCAATTAGTGCGTCACTAAATTAAAAATAATTTTTATAATTTTCTGATTTATTGCATCGCTAATGCGTCGCTATTTAACATAATTAATTTTTTAAAAAATATTGCGACACACTGAGCTGCATCGTAATATTTTATATTTCATAATTCTATTTTATAAAAACTAAATTTAAAAATATTACGATGCATTACTCGCGTTGCTAAATTAAAAAATTAATTTTTTTTGATTTTCTGGTTTATTGAGTCGCTAATGCGTCGCTAATTGCGTCGCAATGTTTTGTTATCGCGGAGGCGTCGCATTATGGTCGCAATTTAGCGACGCAATGATGCGTCGCTAAATTTGCGTCGCTATTTCAGTATTTTCTTGTAGTGAGTACCAAATATCGTAATCAGGAACAAACCCCTTTTTACACAAATGCACCTTAACAATTTCAACATCTCTGTAGGCTTTATTCTGACACCTGTGGAAGTTGCATGGGCACCTAATCCTAGGCCCATCCATCCATTCAGGTTGGCTACATGCAAATGCGATAAATTCTTCCAATCCATTCAGAAAATCTGGATTAAGCAAGCCATCTTTTATCCTTGCATACATCCACGAGCGAGCCCCGCTCATTTTTGACCGACTTATACAATTTCTGGTATACCATTAAAGGAAACCACAATATAAAACTATATTAGCATTAGTACATATATAACTAAATTATTTCTTTTACTCAACTAAGGTAAATAACAACTACTTAAATCATTTATAACTAAACCAATTTTTTTTACACAACTAAGGTCCCTACCCTGCAAGGCCGGGCCACGGCTACGATCCTTGCCACGTGCTAGCAAGGACCGAGGCACAGGTTCATGCCAGGCATAATGCTAGGGATTGGGTTCAGGCTGGGCCGCAATGCGGTCTATTCAATCATCGGACTTCACAAGCAATCAAGTGTCCTAAATTAATTCTACCTTCACTCCACGTCTAAAAGGTGAGGCCCTATCCCATTCAAGAATATTTTTATGATATGTTATTCTGCTATTAATTATCATCGATGGTTTATGTTAAAATTTCAGCAGCATTTCCCTATATGTTCTCCTAAATGTGTGGCATATATGCCACACTAGGAGAACGCATGAGCAAATACAAACCGCAATCTCAACCAACGATGATTAATAGCAGACTAACATATCGCAAAAAATATTTCAAACTATCCACCAGGACAATTTGAGAATTTGCAAGACTAAGTCTTACAAATTCTCAATGGGTCTAAAGGTTATAGTGCTGTGATTAATAATAGAAATCCGAAGACAATCGAACTTATGCTTGTTATTCATAAATTCTTGTCAATTATACATATATAAAAATAGTGTTCTATATATATAACTGACTTCTTAAGATTATTATGTCCAATATAAATGTTTGTGAAATCTAAAATATAAATCATTAAACCGGCTAAATTGTTGCTGAAAATTAAATAAAACTACAACAAGACTTTCATTCTAGCATTATATAATTTAATGCATCATTCAATTTGAAGCAGAATGTAAATAATCAAGACATAACAATTGTAAATAACTACAAATGCACATATATTATTCCATAAACAGCTTTAAAGAAACCCTAATAATAGAATTAGGTCTTTTTTAACCCTTAACTAAGAGTGACAATAGTAGTCTAAAACATGTTATTGGATATGAAACATAAACATAATAATATTTTTTTAAAATAATGATGATCATTAATAATCTAAATCATTGAATATGATGTTACTATTTCTAAACATTTATACATAAAAAAATTATAAGATTAGATACTTTTAACCGCATTAAGTGATCAAAAAATGATTGTTTAAATTAATAACATCAATTTTTCCAACTTGATGCATAAGCTGAACATTTTAATTCAAATTCTACATCTAATGGTTTAAAACATGAATGTAAAACCATTATTATGTAATTACTATTTTTTTTTAAAGGTGGCCTGGCCACCGTGGCCAGGCCACCGCCGGCCACGGCTGCCAACGTGGCCGGCGTGCCTAAGGGGTGGGGGAAAAACTCCACCCCATTTTCATTTTTTTTTAAACGGTGGCCTGGCCACCAGGCTACCGCCGGCCATGGCCGCCGCCATGGCCGGCGCCTCAGGGTTGGGGAAAAACCCACCCCAATAATTTTTTTTTTAACAGGCCACCACCGGCAACGGCCGCCGCCGTGGCCGGCGCCTCAATGGTGGGGAAAAAATCCTACCCCAATAATTTTTTTTTAAACGGTGGCCTCGCCACCGTGGCCAAGCCACCGCCGGCCACGGCAGCGGTCGTAGCCGTCNCTAGAAGAGCAGTCTCATCATCATCATCATTGTCACTGCAGCTCTCCTCACTTTCTGCAGCCTTAAGAGCTATAGTCTTCTTCTTTTTAACATCTTCCTCTATGTGCTGCTTCATGGTTAACTCATGGGTCATTAGTGATCCAAGTAGCTCCTCCAAGGGTAAAGTGTTGAGGTCCTTGGCTTCTTGGATTGCTGTCACCTTTGCTTCCCAAGTCCTTGGAAGTGACCTAAGAATTTTGCGAACAAGTTCAGAATTAGTATAAATCTTACCTAGACTTTTTAAACCATTTACAATATCGGTGAATCTAGTATACAAGCATGCTATAGTTTCAGTTTGTTCCATGCTGAATAATTCATACTTATGAACAAGAATATTTATCTTAGATTCTTTAACTTGATTTGTACCCTCATGGGTAACCTCTAATCTATCTCATATCTCTTTTGCGGAATTACATATAGAGATACGATTAAATTCGTTAGCATCTAATGAACAATATAAAATATTCATGGTTTAGCATTAAGCTGAGCCATTTTTCTATCATTCTCATTCCAATCCCTTTCGGGCTTAGGAATAATAGAACCATCGACTACGTGTGTGGGTGTGCTAGGTCCATTAATTATAACACTCCACAATTTATAATCTGAAGCTTGAATGAATATTCTCATTCTTGCTTTCCAATATGAATAGTTGGAACCATTAAACAAGGGAGGTCTATTTGTAGAATGACCTTCAGCAAATGAAGATCCAACTTGAGCTGCCATTTGGATCTTTAGCTCTTGATCGTGTGATCAAATAAACAATGAGCACAAGCACTGATACCAATTGTTGGCCCAGATGGCAACCCAAGAGGGGGGGTGAATTGGGTTCTTTAAAAATTTTAACCTTTTAACAACTATGTGCTTGGAGATAGATGAAATGCAATGCGAATGTTAAGTACAACCAAGGAGATAGAGAAAGAGATAATAGAGAAAGAGATAATCAAAGCACGGCAAATACAAAGGTTTTATAGTGGTTCGGTGCATCCAACACCTACGTCCACTCCCAAGATCCACTTGGGTCCACACTATAATCCTTTTGATTACAGTCGAGTTGTTTTACAAGATCACAACTCAAAACTTATTGTTTCCCAGGGATCACAACGAACCCAGCCGGTTTTCCGGGCTCACCAGCACAAAACCCTAAACTCAAGCTAATCTAGCTTGACCCGAGGTATACAACCTCCACTAGTTCAATCCCCTTGATAGAACTAGCACAAACAAGAAAGAATAATGTTTTTCAATAATACAAAGCTCCTCAAATGAGCGAATATTTAAAATGTATAAGCAAGGTTAGAAAAGCCTGTTTTGAAGATTGTTGGATTTGAGCTTTTCTTCTTTTCTTCTTTTCCTCTTCTCTCTGGAGATGTTGAATCAGGCCTCAGCTTTGATTCGTTGCAAATGTTACAGATGAGAAGTTGAGAAAACAGAGCTTTTTCTTCTATTTTTAGGAATCCTTCGATTTTTCCAATATGAGTGCCTTGGATTTCTCTTTAAGCTTTTTGGAGTGGAAGGATTTGAGTTTGGATACTTTTCTCTCTGATTTCAGGCTCAAGACTTCTCGGATTTTTTGATTTGTATTCACTTCAATTTTTTCGTCTTTTTCAAAACGAGCTTTCTCCCCCTTTTATAGATTTTCTTTAATCCATTTTTGGTAAGAAAACTAGCCATTGGAATGTACTTGGAAAGTTTTTTCAAACAAAATATATCCGTTAGAAGTTAGGTAAAGAGAAAATATTACCGTTAGAGCTGATCTGGCATTTTAAATTTTCATTACAGATAAGTTGGAGTCAGCTCCAACTTTTCAGGTGTCGGCTCCAAGTCGTTTATCCAAAAATAGAAAGTTCTGAGTTCGTCGAGGAGTCGGCTCGAAAAAGTTAGGTGTCGGCTCGTCATACTCAGGTGTCGGCTCCAGAAGACTATAAGTGTCGGCTCCGAGATAGTCAAAAATCAAACATTCTGTCCCCACATCGGAGTCGGCTCCAGACACTGTAAGTGTCGACATCGAAACTCTGGGTGTCGGCTCCGAAACTCTAGGTGTCGGCTCCGATCCATATCAAAAATCAGAAGAATATTTGACTGGCCATGGGGTCGGCTCCAGCATTCCTAGTGTCGACTCTAGGCTCTGAAACTTTGAAACTTATGTTTTGCAATTGATTCAAAACATGTTTCTTGATGCCTTTAAATCAATCAAATATTTTTAAGCCCTGAAACACTTATTAAATCTATTAGTAATCAAATAAATATACTCAATTCCTTTATTTATCATCAAAATCAATAATTGGGTCAACACCTGGGCCAGCTAGGCATAAATCCCGACACCCGTCGGCACCTAAAGCCCTGGGCCAGTCAGGCATAAAGCCTGACACCCGTCGGCACCTAAAGCCCTGGGCCAGCTAGGCATAAAGCCTGACACCCGTCGGCACCTAAATCCCTGCACCAGCCAAGCATAAAGCCCAACGACCGATGGCTCATAAAGCCCTGCACCAGCCAGGCATAAAGCCCGACACCCGTCGACACCTAAAGCTCTGGGCCAGCCAGGCATAAAGCCCAGCACCCAACGGCACATAAAGTCGACACCCGATGGCACATAAAACCGACACCCGACGGCACATAAAGCTCGACGACCAACGGCACTTAAAGTCCCACTGGCCAGACAAAGTCCGACCCCCGTCAGCGCCAAAAGCCACGTGCCTACCTGACGCAAGGCCCGACATACCCCTGGCAGAGTGGTGCGCCGTCGGTCCTGAGGAACCCGCCTACCTCAACCCCCAAGGACCGGCGCTTCAACCCCAAGAAAACTATCCTTCCTTGCCCCAAGTTTGGTCCTAGATGGCTAAGATGGAATAGCTCGTATGAGTTGAGAGTTATCCCCTGGCACTAGTGGGAATAATGGGACCATGGGGCCGCGCATTGTCAACCAACGAATTCGGGTAAGAGTCACAAATAGACAATTTATTTTGGAGAAGAAAAGTATTTCATTAATTTGAAGGGATTACAAAATGCCGACATCACTTGCAAAAATAAGAAATACAAGTTCACGGTTCTGCTGGCGCGGGCTCATTGTCGGAAGGGGCCGAATCTGAGAGGTGATTTGGCTCAACTTCCAGGGCTTGGGGAATGTTCAAGTCCCTGGCAATTTTCTCCTTCCCGTGTTGGAATCCTTGAAGGAACACCACCGCCGAGGCTTCTGCCAAATCATCTGTAAAGCGCTCGGATGCCTTGTACTCCTCTATAATTCCGGCGGTCCTGGCCACGATGGCAGCTTCAACCTCAGCGGCCCGAGCCCTCTCCTCCGCAGCGAGGGCTACCACCGCAGCCCTCTTGGCCTCTCGGGCGCGGCTCCCCCCGGATTGGCTTGCTTCTTCCTTCGCTGCCCATGCCTCCTCCTCCGCGACCTTTGCTTTCTCCTCAGCCGCAACCATCCGACCCTCGATCTCTGGAGGGCCAGGGTCAGCTCAGAGATGTGTAGATCTCTGGCCATCACGGCATTCTCGGCTTCCATCATTTGGTGGAGCGCTGCCCGCAGACGGTTGGCGTTGGCCTCCGCTCGGCTCTCGGCGGCCCTAGTTTTACTAGCCCAGGCGCTTTTGGCCGATTCCAGCGCCTCCTCGGCCACCTCCGCGCGGTGCTGGGCATCTTCAGCCTCCTTCTGCGCCTCACGCAGAAGGGCCTTCCCATCGTGGATTATCTCCCTTGCGGCCTTTAGGGAGTGCGCGAGCTGCATGAAAGTTCTAGGTTAGCTAAAAAAAAAAGAAAGAAAAAAAAAAAAGAAGAAAGGGAAATATAAAGGCAAAGGGCGGAAAGACCGCTTACCCTGACGATGGCTGCGTAGGAATCCCGGAAGAATGTGCTCGCCTTCTAGTGGCTGAGCTCTCTAGGACCTTGGGCATGAAAACCGGGGCAAGGACCCATTCAGCCCAGCGACCATCATTCAAGATGGAGTCCTGGGATGGCCTCGGCTTGGCCCTGCTCTGTTCGGTTGTCTCGGCATTCTCCGACTCAGCACGCAGGCTGCTCCTACGTGTCCTCTCGGGGGGTGGGCTTGCTGTCCTTGATGGCCCCTTGCCCCAGTCCCTGGCAGCCTCCGGTGGAGTCAGTTCGCCAGGGGTAGGAAGCTCTTCCGCCACTATGGGCTCCGACGCTGCCGACTCCTCTGCGGCTGACTCCTCTATTGGGACCCTCGCGGTCTCCGCCATCTCTGGCGGGGTGTCGGCTGTGAGATCAATTTTTGGAGCAGCCAGGAGGTCTTGTGGTGCCGGTAGTCGGGGAGCCCGAGCTGTCGGGCGTTTCAGGGCTGGAGCTCGCTGGCCTTCACTTGGCCCCTCCCGGGCCCTCTTTTTTGAGACGGCCTCAGGAGCTTCTGTGTCGGTATCTTCATGGCTGCACGACATCAATCAAAGTCAAAAAAAAAAAAAAAAGAGGAGGAAAAGAGGGAGAAGCAGGCAAAATTTTGGCTAAGTATGGAAATGGCTTACCCCGGTGGGAGATAAGACCCGCTAACTGAAGGTTATCTTCCATCAAGAGCAAGGTGTACCGAGGGACCTTGGCGGCTAACAATTGACTCAACGCTTCTCGATCTCCAGGATGGACGGTGGAGTTCGCATTGCGTCGGAGGTCGGGGTCTCCCCACCAGGACCTGACTTGGTCTAGGCCAGCAAAAAAGAATCGGGATTTTCATCCCTTGATCGAGGAAGGAAGAAAAAGCTTAAGGACCCGATTGGGTCGGGGCTGGAACAGCCACCAACCCTTCTGGGATCGGAGGATATAGAAGCACCGAAAAGAGAGATTCGGGGGGTGATGCCAAGACGATGACAGAGGATGACAAAGGCGCAAACGACCCGATAGTAGTTCGGGACCAATTGAGAAGGGGTCAGGGAGTAGTAGTCAAGAAGGTTGATGAAAAAGGGGGGAAAGGGTGGGCGGAGACCTGCCTTCAAGCAAATCTCACACAAGGCCACCCGACCGGGTCGGGAGGAGATGACTCTATCATCGGGAGTCGGCAAAAAAAGCTCGACATCCCGGGAAATCTGGTAATGGGCCCGATTTTTGCCAAATCCAGACCTGTTACCGTGGAGGCGGTCCCCTCCGGGGACCCCTCCACCCTCGAGGAGGTGCCGGCCTCTGACCGGCAGCCCTCGATGGGGTTCCACCAGTGACCCAGCGCCGGGCCAGGGGGACGCGGTTCTCTAAATCAGTGGACCATTCTAGTGGAAGAGAAGGGGAAGGTACAGGAGAGGCGCAATGCCTCTCAGAGGGAGGACGATTCTCCGAATCATCCTCCGAGGTCCAAGATGGAGAACTCATGGGTAAAAGAGGAGATGGAGTCTAGAATGGACAAAGAACTAACCTGAGAAAAGGAAAGCTAAATGCAGGATTCATAGGTTGCAGGGGAGACCAAAGCGCAGGATCAGAGGAGGACGACGATGGCAGCAGTGGTGAGGCCAGATTCAACTCCCCATTCGAGTTTTATGGGGTTTTCAAATTGTCCCACCTCGTCTCGTCAGCCACGTGGACCCCCACCATAGGTTGGGTCACCTCGATGGTTGCTTAACGCGTGATACGGTACGCCTTCGACCAATGATGGGACCCCGCTGACATCGCCGCTATGAGAGGTAATGATGATGCAGCTTTTTAAGCGGACTTTGAAGATCTAACCTTGCCTCGAGGTCGATTGGCAGGCACAGTGTACGGAAGCGGCCGCCTCTTCACATTCCCCATATCGTCCACATAAGAGATATGGACGGGATCAGCCACGTGGGAGATAGCACCCCTTTCGCCTTACCAGTGGGGCCTGCTTCGCCTCAGGGGTGAGGGGGCATCTGAGGTGGCTGATCCAGTGTCGTTAGAATAAAAGGTAACAGTAGCTAACGGAGGTCACCATGTCTCACCCCTGAGACCCCCCTCGGTCTCGGGGTGCACCAGCACCATCTCACCCCCGAGACCCCCCTCCGGTCTCGGGGTGAGATCACCATATCTCGACCCCGAGACCCCCTCCGGTCTCAGGGTGCACCAGCATCACCTCACCCCCGAGACCCCCTCCGGTCTCGGGGTGAGATCACCATATCTCGACCCCGAGACCCCCCTCCGGTCTCGGGGTGCACCAGCATCACCTCACCCCGAGACCCCCTCCGGTCTCGGGGTGAGATCATCATATCTCGACCCCGAGACTCCTCTCCGGTCTCGGGGTGCACCAGCATCATCTCACCACCGAGACCCCCTCCGATCTCGGGGTGAGATCACCATATCTCGACCCCGAGACCCCCCTCCGATCTCGGGGTGCACCAGCATCACCTCACCCCCGAGACCCCCTCCGGTCTCGGGGTGAGATCACCATATCTCAACCCCGAGACCCCCCTCCGGTCTCGGGGTGCACCAGCATCACCTCACCCCCGAGACCCCTCCGGTCTCGGGGTGAGATCACTATATCTCGACCCCAAGACCCCCCTCCGGTCTCGGGGTGCACCAGCATCACCTTACCCCCAAGACCCCCTCCGGTCTTGGGGTGAGATCACCATATCTCGACCCCGAGACTCCTCTCCGATCTCGGGGTGCACCAGCATCACCTCACCCTCGAGACCCCCTCCGGTCTCGGGGTGAGATCACCATATCTCGACCTCAAAACCCCCCTCCGGTCTTGGGGTGCACCAGCATCACCTCACCCCGAGACCCCCTCCGGTCTCGGGGTGAGATCACCATATCTTGGCCTCGAGACTCCTCTCCGGTCTCGGTGTGCACCAGCATCATCTCACCCCCGAAACCCCCTCCGGTCTCGGGGTGAGATCACCATATCTCGACCCGAGACCCCCCTCTGGTCTTGGGGTGCACCAGCATCACCTCACCCCCGAGACCCCCTCCGGTCTCGGGGTGAGATCACCATATCTCCACTTCGAGACCTCCTCGATCTCAGGGTGCGCGGGCATCATCAGCGATTAGCATGCGGACCAGCCTTCGAACCAAATGATAGCTCTGGGCCACCTGGCGCGCCCCCGTGACTCTCCGTGCGCCCGTGGCTGCTTGCGGCCATGCCTCATAACGGTGTATGGTGCACTGCATATCCCTGTGCGCGACTGTGCCCCATTATGGAGTACGATTCACTACCACTTGCAACTGTATGCGGTCATGTCAAGCAACGACGTGCACCAAATACAACCGCGGCTGCAAGGCACATGTAGTGCCATGTTGACAGGTAGCGCGGAACGCCTTCGGCGCGCACAGTGATGGTACGATAGCAATCTTTCGGAACAGTAAGATGGAATATTCGGACAGGTATAAAAACATGCGCCCGCACTGTAAGTAGGGATCCGAACTCTGGTTTTCTAGCTTTCTTCCTCCTAGAAAAACCCTAACTGCCTCAGCTCCCTTCCGCTGAGCGGTTCTTGTCTGATCCCAAGTAACTAACTTAAGCGTCGAAGGGTCCCCACCGGAGCATCCGGTCTCTGGACTTTTCTTGCAGGGGTCCGAAGAGAAGGACGTCTATCTTCCCCGATGCTCGAAGAAGATGACTTGGGATCAGACAAGAACCTGATTTCAGCAATGCTTTTGATAGAATCAAACCCAACTACTTTATAAAGTTGCTACTTAAAACTAAAAGAGGCTTTTCCTTGAGGACAGAACTTAGGTCCAGCGCTTTAAGTACGATTGCTACAATTCTACCTATCTCTTTCTCTTGTTTTTTTATTTTAAGCTAGCTCAGCCTCCACTTTCTATCTGATGGTGATTGAAAAAAGTAGACCTAAGTTATGTTCTTTTTTTCAAAGTGGATCTGCTGGTTAAATGAAAAAAAAATATATACTTAAATTGGTCATCTTCTCAGACAGACAAATTATAAATCAGTTGATTTTTTTACATTTCTTCCTTTATCCTCTTCTGCTCATTAATGTTTCCATGCATGCATCTGTTTTTTTTTTGTAAATTAGTGAAACACCATGTAAAGATTGATGCTGAAGATGGTATTTGCATACCATTCCTTATTTTTATTCTCATTCTTTTTTAGAAAATAGCAAATCTTTGCTTCCTAAAACTCTAAATGTTATTTTGCATGCAATTTCAGAAATATAAGTATTTTCAATGTCGCAATTTCAGAAAATAAGGGTCTTTAGTATCATACATGTTGTTCAGTCGAGTAGAATTTTTTCTTTCAATATTCTTTAAAACAAAACCTGAAAATAAATGTTGTATCAAACAGGCCCTTAGCTGATTATTCATATTATGAGATGACAGCATATATTGAAGTGCAATTAAAATACTAACGGTTAGCAAATTGATCCCTATAAGGGCAATAAATAATGGTTTTATTTTTGAAATCATCATTCACTTAATAATTTTATTCTCAATGTGATACAAATATTGTAAGAAACTTGTAAAATTTGCATGGTAAAAATACTATTTTATTGAGGGAAACAATATAAGATGCTATAAAAATGGTTGTTATTTCTATCAATAATGATCTCATTGATTAACTAGCCTAACATTAATATGGATATCATAAACATGCTTCTCTAAAACCATTAGAATAACTATTAAAAAATTATTACTTAAACCATGCTAAGGACCAACTCTAATGCCATGAAAACTATGTTGGGATAACGTATCTACATGTATGGCTAAATCTTATGATATCTGAATATGTGGACCCGTATAATAATATTATTTATAACAAAAAAAATAAAGTTTTGGATATCAAAAAGAGATTTTCATTAATAAAAAGTGCTTACAAAATGCCGACTGAACCGGACTTAGTACAAAAACTAAAGGAAAACAAGTACAAAAGTCTAAGGGTCGGCGGCAGCGGGCTCATGTCGGATGAGGCCCCCTCGGACACTGGGTCCGATTCGATCTCCAGGGCGCAGGGGAAGTCGAGAACCCGGGCCACCTTCTCTTTGCATTCCGGGAATCCTTGGAGGTATGCGTCTGTGGAAGCTTCGGCCATCTCCTCCGAGAAGCGCACGGATTGCGAAACTCCTTTATGGCTCTCGTGACCCGCACCTCGGCAGCTGCTTCAGCCTCGCGGGCCTTGGTCTCCTCCACCGCCAGAGAGGCCCTCCTCGCTTCCTCCTCGGCATGCTCCGCCCTCGCCTCAGCCGCCTGAATGGCGAAGCTGAGCTCGGCAATTTGGCGGTCCCTGTCATTGACGCACCCTCTGCCACCCCGAGTTGGTTTAGGGTTGCCCGGGTTCGATCGGCCTCGACCTCTGCCCGCCTGGCGGCCTCCTCGAGTTCGGCAGCCCGGTTGGTTCTCGCCGCCTCTAGGGCCCCCTCAACACTCTCAGCTCGGGCCTGGGCATTCTCGGCATCCCGCCGGGCCTCGCTGATGACGACCTTTCCTGGTTTTTTACCTCCTCGTGGCTACTAGGGAGTTCACCAAATGCATCCAGAGTACGTTCTTTAGTGCCGAGATCAGCTAAGTATTTAATGTTGGGGTCATGAAGACTACTTACCTGAGTAAGGGCCACGAAGGCTTCACGGAAAAATGCTGATGCGCCTAGCTGGCTGAGTTCGTCCTGGAACTCGGGCTGGATGAGGTGGGAGATCAGCCACTCTGCTCAGCACCTATGGTTCATGACCGAGGGCCTGGAGGGTATCGCCTCGCCCTCGCCTCCTTCATACATCCTGGCTGGCTCGAATGTAGCCGGCGCATCTCCCGTGGGCTCCACCACCGCTGCGGGTGCAATCTCGCTCGGGCTTGGCTCGGCCTCATCCTGGGCCGGTTTGGCTGGGATGGGGGACTCCTCTGCTGCTGCCCCCTTGATCCTCGCTCCTTCCGGGGGTGTGTCGGTCATTAAATCCACTGCGGGAGTGGCTGCTGACTCTCCGCGCTCCGGGGACGAAGAGGGTGGTGCCACAGGCTGGCTGGGAGCCTGAGTTCGCGGCCTTGTACTCGGGCCCTCGATGCCCTATAGGGACTTTGAAGCTCTTAGCAGCCGCCTTTCTAAGGGTATGGTGGGTACCTTCATCACTGTACATCATCTGTCGGAGTTAGTAAAAAAAAAGAAAGAGAGAGAACAGAGGAAGAAAACTATTTAAGTGTTGGGTCGGCCGCTACTCACCGCTCCGGGTGGAGACCCCCGCGAGTCGGAGATTATCCTCCAATAGGAGCTGATTACACTTGGGGATCTCGGCTGTCAGCAGCTGCCCCACCGCTTCCTTATCCCCTGGGTGGACTGTCGAGTTCATGTTTGGTCTGAGGTCTGGGTCCCCCCACCTAGACTTAACCCCATCGAGGTCGGCGAAGAAGAATCGGGACTTCCAGCCCCTTAACGGAGGAGGGGAGATACAATTTGAGGACTTGGCCGGGCCGAGGCCGAAATAGCCACCAACCCGCCTGTTGTCGGAGGATGTAGAAACAGCAGAATAGGGAGAGTCTGGGTGCGATGCAGTGGAAGTGGCAAAGACAATGAAGGCGCAAATGGTCCAAAGGGAGTTCGGGACAAGCTGGGCGGGGGTCAAGGAATAATACTCAAGAAGTTAACAAAGAAAGGGTGAAAGGGCAAGCGGAGGCCTAACTTAAGGGAAATTTCGTATACGGCTATCCTACCAAGTCGAGAGGACACTACCCTGTCGTCGGGAATCGGAATGAAAAGCATTACTTCCCTAGGGATTTGGTAACGGGCTCTGATGTTAGCCAAATCCTGGTCCGTTACCGTGGAGGCGGTCCCTGTCGAAGATTTCGTCTCCACCCTCGATGAGGTGCTGGCGGCCGTCGGGCGACTCCTCACCGGAGCCCTGCCGGTGGCTCGCTGTTGGATGATAGGAATGTGGTCCTCCGGGTTGGAGGAGGACCACGAGGGTGCGGGAGACGGAGAGGTACGAAGCCTCGAGGAGGAGATGTGATCCTCAGGATAGGCGGACGAGGACCAGGACAGAGAAGAAGACATGGAGGGACCTAGTGGGAAGGCTAGGAGGAAGGGGATGATTGAGAAGCTGACATGGAGCATAGCAGCAGAGGCAAGGTCTCGGGAGAAAGACAGAGGTCGAGAGCTGGAGGTAGAAGACGATCTCAGGCAAAGTGACGAAATCCAGCCTTTCACCCGACTTATCAGTTTCGAATCGTCTCGCCTCACCTACCTGGCCACGCGAACTCCCACTATAGGTTGAGTCACCTCGACAGGCGCCCAGCGCGTGGGACGCTTCACCTCTGGCCAATAGCAAGGCAACGCTGACATCAGTCTCATGATGGCAATGATGGCGGTGGTTCTTCGTAAGCCTCGAGAGGACACTCCTGCTCCGAGGCTGATCTCCGCGGATGAGATGGACGGCGTGAGGCGATACAGCTGCAACCCCCGAATCGCCAACGCTAAGGCATCGATACGCCCATAGACACGTACTCTTCGGCGATTGGCGGCATGCAGGGATCAGCCACTTGGAAGGTAACACCCCTTTCGCCTTGCAGAGGTGGGCCCACTTCATCTTAGGGGCAAGGGGGAATCTGATGTGGCTGATCCAACGTCGTTAGAATTGATGGGAAGGGTAGCTGACGGAGCCCCCGCCTTGGCCCCCGAGGCACCTTCGGCCGAGGCCCCCTCGGCTTCGAACCTGGCATCCCCTCGGCCTCGGACCCGGCGTCCCCTCGGCCTCGGTCTCGGACCTAGAGCCCCCTCGGCCCCGGCCTCAGGACTGGGGGGACACCCTAGCTCCGAGCCCCTTAGTCCAGCCACTTGACACCCCCACGTGGCCCACCAACCATCTGTGGTGGCCACGTGGCCCACTACCTCCTGCAACAGCGCATGGTCATGATCCGTAACGGCGCACGCCTGACATGACTACCCACCAGCCGCTTGTAGTGCCACACTCCACAGGTGGCCATTGGGGCAAGACACCTCTGACATGCTCAGTGTCGGTTGCGATCTGTCGCTGTCAGCCTGGCCCTTTGTCCTCTACCGAACAAGGGCATCTCGAAATCAGTTACCTTCTGGAAGCGGAAAAAGGGACCCTCAAACAGGTATAAAAGCCCACACTCACAACGAGGAAGGAATCTGAACTCAAGTTCTCTAGCTCTTTCTGTTAGCTTACTCTTGTCTATTTCCGAGTTGCTTACTTGAGCGTCGGAGGGTCCCCACCTATGCAATCGGTCTCTGGGCACTTTCTTGCAGGAGTTTACCGAGGAGGAGGACCTCCATTTCCCGACGTTCGAGGATGATGATTTGGCATCAACAAATTCTTTATCAACCAATATTTGGTACCATTGTCGGCTGTTTCGTAACCAATAGCAGTCACATCATGATTCATAGCAGTTCCACACGGACCTATGAAGATGCCACTTGTGTAGTATTGAAAGTCATGCCCATAACCATCAATGCCAACTGAAACTGGTTGGTTCACGACTACCTGTAAGAGCGATGACTCGTTATTCGCTGACACTTCCTCATAGCTGTTAATAGTAGCCGCGGATGATGATGCCCTATTGGTGTCGCAAGTGTTCTGATCAGTTGCCAAGTAAGGGTAGTTTTCTTGGTTGTTATGCCTTTGTTATCAATGACGTATTGGAAGGCCCGAGTCATGAATCCCCTCCTGCATCCTTGTTGTTTTTCGTCAACATTATAGTCCACGAGTTGTTGCTCAAACAAGGAGATCAATTTGCCAGTATTGATTTGAGTAATCGCTTCTATGGCTGCTACAGAAGAGAATGCCCAACAACATCCTGTTTGGGTTTAGTTCCTGATGAACAGCAGTGGGATTAACCTCGGGATTAACCTCGCTGGAGCTTTCACCCGTTGTCAACAATTAGGTGTGTAGTTTTTTGAACCCGTTTCAACAATTAGGTGTGTAGTTTTTTGATCCAAGATTCAAGATTGGTGTAGCGGTAAAGCCTTGGCTCTTGAACTTCTTGATCCTGTTTCAAAACTCCATAGCCCCCTTTGTTCCTAAATAAAATAAATCTTTTTCTATTCTTAATTTTCTTTTTTGCTAGAATTAAATTCCTCTCACCTTCCACGTTGGTGAGTCAATTAATTCCTCCCCTTTGAGGCGGTCTGCTTCTGCTGGGATCGGTGGGATTTAATTCCCAAAGCAATTAATTCCTCCCCCTTTAAGGCGGTCAATTAATTCCTCCCCTTTGAGGCGGTCTGCTTCTGCTGGGATCGGTGGGATTTAATTCCTTGAGGCGGTCTGCTTCTGCTGGGATCGGTGGGATTTAATAACAAAGCAATTAATTCCTCCCCGCTTCTTCTGGGATCGATGGGATTTAATTCCCAAAGAAACGGTCAAAATTAATTCCCAAAAAACAGCTTCTTCCGAAATTAATTCTCAAAGAAATGGCTGCTTCTTTCTCATGTACATGAGTACGTGGTCCACGTCCATACACGAGTGGTCCACGTCCATACACGAGATCAAAGAAGATAGGGAGATAAGAAAATTATCTTTGGAGAAAAGAATCTATTCTTTGTACCTTCAAACCCTAGCGACTAGAGTTTAAATATATCCACGAGATGAACTCAACAAAACTTTTATGGACTAACCCAATGAGATTAAAACTCTCATGGACTAACTCAATGAGATTAAACTAATCTCCAAGCCCGTATACACCCGTGACTTGATTTAATCTCAGCCCTTGGACTTAAACCCAACATAATATAAGTTAGCCCTCCTGGGCCTTGATAGCACCACATATACTTGATTTAATCTCAGCCCTGACTTAAACCCAACCTAATATAAGTTAGCCCTCCTGGGCCTTGATAGCACCACATATAAGGCTCAATAATCTTCACCTTGGTGTTTTTAAGGCCTCAGCAGGTCCACCATGTCCATCAGCTGCAATCCCTACGAAAGTTGTCCCGTGAAAGAACCTTGGTCAATGCATTATTGGGTTCTCCTTGATATGTACCTTCATCAGCTTCACTCCACCTTCTTCCACCAGCTCTCTGTAGTCGAAGCCTTCCTCCCAAAAGTATCCCCTAGACACTAGTCCTGCCTTGTACCTGATAACTCCTTGCTTTGAAGGCCCTTTCTTGCGCTGATAAACCCATTTGCAATCAATGGGTTACTTTTCTTGTGGCAACTGTACCACCTGCCACATCCCAGTCCTGTAGAGAGACTGCATCTCCTCTGCCATAGCCTGCATCTCCTGCCATAGCCTGAACCCACCTATCTCTGTCCTGACTGGCTCTCCACAGCCTCCTCATAGGTGTAAGGGTCTCCATTCAATGTCACCAGAGTAAATGACATCAAATCCTTAAAGCCGTATCGAACTGGTGGTCGCACGTTTCTCTTGGACCTGTGCAGTGCGATCCCAGTATCAGTCCCCTGCCCAGCTGCATCCTCCTGAGTCCTCTGCTCAGCTGCATCCTGCTGAACTTCCTGGCTTTTGACCCCTCTATCAGTCCTCTCCACCCGAATCTCAAATACTCCTAGTCCACTAGCAAATGGCACAACTGTGTAGGAGGTCATCTGACTAGTATTACCGTGTTCCACCTCCTGTAGTCCCTGTTGTACATCTGTACCATCTCTGCTCCGAAGGATCGAGCTCTCATCGAAGGTCACATCCCTGCTGATGAAAACCTTCTTCTCCAAGGGATCCCACAACCGATACCCCTTGATTCCATGCGGGTAGCCAAGGAACACCATCTTCTTATACCTGGCGTCCAACTTACTCCGCTCCCCAGCACCAACATGCACATATGCCGTGCATCCTAACACCCTCATATGGTTCATTCTTATCTTCCCTCCAGACCATATCTCCTCTGGAATGCCTCCATCCAACCTGGTGTGCGGTGACCGATTGACCAAGTAGCTAGCTGCACCTACTGCGTCAACCCAGAACATCTTTGGAAGCTCTGCCTGCAGCCTCAAGCACCTTACTTTTTCCAACAGTGTTCTGTTCATCCTCTCAGCCACCCCTTCCTGTTCAGAAGTTTCCATTACCGAGAAGTGCCTTTTGATATCCCACTCCTCACAAAATCTCTGGAACTCCCTGCTGGTATATTCCCTGCCACTGTTTGACCTCAGACACTTCACACTCCTACCCTGCTCCCTCTCCACCTCAGCCTTCCAGATTCTGAACTTGGTAAAGACCTCTAATTTCTCCTTCATGAAGTAGATCCACTGCTTTCCTGAGAAATCATCTATCAAGGTAAAGAAGTATCTGGCCCCATTCCTTGCAGAAACTGGGGCTGGTCCCCAGACATCCATGTGTACTAACTCCAGGTGTTCTGCACTCCTAGCTGTGCTGACCAAGAACTGCACACTCCTCTGCTTCCCCATCTGACATGGCTCACAGATCTCCATGACTCCACCACTCAGGTCCGGAAGTAGTCCTCTCTTGCTCAGTTCTTTCATCCCCTTGTCTCCCATGTGGCCTAGGAGGTAATGCCACATCCTGTATACATCTCGAGGATCCTGTTCCACAGCTGCTGCCTCAGATTTTCCTGTCACCATAGAGCCCTCCAACTTGTATAGATTGTTCTCCAGCCTTCTCCCTCTCATCACCACCATAGCTCCATTGGAGATGTTCAAAACTCCACTCCTGGCATGACTACTGAAGCTGTATCCAGTCTGCTCCAGGTACCCCAGTGACACCAGATTCTTCTTGAGTTCTGGGACATGCTTCACGCTGGTAAGAATGCGCACCATGCCATCAAACATCCTCACCCTTACTGTGCCAATCCCTGCCACCTTACAAGGGTGATCATCTCCAAGAGTCATACACCCTCATCAACCTCTGTGTAAGTGCTGAACCACGACCGGTTGGGAGTGTAATGATGAGAACAATCTGAATCCAAGGTCCATATCTCTGTGCTATGACCTGTGACCATCTGATACCACCAAGAGATCATCCTCCACCTCTGTCTTGCAACTGTACTCACAGACTCAGATCCTCCCTTTTCTCCCTTTTTTTCACTTAGGATAATCCCTTCTAAAATGTCCTACCTCACCACACTTGTAGCACTTAGCCTTCTTGGACTGTAACCGTCCCCTAGGCCTGCTCCTGTCCCTGCCTCTGCCTGACCTTTCCCCAACTGATAGATCCTCCTGGGGAACAGCTTCCTTGGTCCTCTCCCTCTGCTCATTCGTCCGAAGACCAAGACAATATCTTCATAGAATAATGTCTCCTTCCCATAGAGCAGCGTCGTGACCAATGAGTCATGTGATGTGGGCAGCGAACACAATAGCAAAAGTGCCTTATCTTCCTCCTCCATCTTGACCCCGACATTCAGCAATTCATTGCTCACCTGGTCGAAACCTGGATGTGGCCCAGTAACACCTGGATGTGGCTACATCTCCACCTTCTGACATCCGAAGGCTGTAGAGGCGCTTCTTCAACATCAACTTATTGCATATGTTCTTCCCATGTATAGGGCTTGCAACTTTCGACAAGAGTCCCTTCGGGGTCTTCTCCTCCAACACTGAATAAAGGATTGAATCCATCAGACATCAACATGCCTTCTTCTCCAATAACATCCACTGCTTATCTGTCATCCCATCTGGTCTTTCCTCCAAAGCCAGATCTAAACCCAGTTGCACAAGAAGATCCTCTACCGGACTTTCCATATGGAGAAACTTTCATTCCCATCAAACTTTTCAAAATCTATTTTTATGCTACTACCCATGGCGAGATCTCAACCAAAAAAAATAGCACAAAGATAAATTTTAAAAATTAAGAGTACCTGGACCTTGTTGAAATTGTTTCAACCCTTGAAGATCTCCAAACAACTTATTCTTGTTCCTGAACCGCTTTAAGATCTCCAAACAACTTCTTATTTCTGAACCAACCAGGCTCGTTCCTGAACCAGGCTATAAGATCTCTAAACAACTACTTCTTGTTTCTGATTTCTGAACCAGGCTCTGATACCCCTTGTTGGAGCCCTAGTGAATAGCAGTGGGATCAACCGAAGAAGTACCCTAGACTTTCATCCATTGTCAACAATTATGTGTATAGTTTTTTGATCCAAGATTGGTAAAGCCTTAGCTCTTCAACTTTTTGATCCTTGTTTAAAACTCTACGGCCCCTTTATTTCTAAAGATTTATTTTAATAAATAAATCTTTTCTATTCTTTTTTTCTTCTTTGCTGGAATTAAATTCACCTTCCACGTTCGTGCGTTTTCCAAGAAAGCCTTTACTACTTTCGATTTTCTTCTTTGCTAGATTCCTTCGGAATTAATTTCCAAAGAAATGGGAAACGACTTTTTTCGGAATTAATTCCCAAAGAAAACGGCTACTTCTTTCTCATGTACCGGCCTTCTCCTTTCGTGAGGACGTGGACCACGTCGAGTAAACGAAACACACGAGATCAAGGAGAGGAGGAAGAAGATGGAGAGATGAGAAAATGGAACACACGAGATCCTGAGAGAGAAAGAAGATAGGAGAGATGAGAAAATTATCTTTGAGAAAAGAATACATCCACAAGGTGGGCCAGGCTCCAACTCAATAAAAACTTTCATGGACTAACTCAAAGAGATTAAACTAATCCCCAAGCCCGTATACACCCGTGACTTGTACTTAAACCCAACCCAATATAAGTTAGCCCTTCTGGGCCTTGATAACACCACATCAGGCGAACACATCCTACATCATTGTTGTTGGTTAGATCGCTTGTTTGCCACCATAGTTCATAATTTTTTTAATATGTATCTTGCTGTTCATTAAATTTAAAAATTCATGAAGATAACTCACTGCGCAGCATATCTTACCACATCGGTCTTGATTCTTGACGGGAGTAACTGCACCTTTGGCTGTCCTCTCTCGTTGAAGTTGACATAGGAAAAGCTTCCTGTAGTCGTGGAATTTGTAAGCATGGGATTGAATCTCTGCAGGTAAGAATCTTTGAACTCGTCGTTCGTCATGTCGCTAAACTGGTTAAGGCCGAGCTTGTACTTGCGATTGCCATCTGTATTGACAGACTCGATGTACTCATAATTGCTCTTGAAGATCCGGAAGCGGCGATCCTTCTCTGCTGCATCTTTGTACACACGCCCATACTGCACCATCCATTGCTCGTGCATTGTCGACATGGGCACATCAGCAACGGCACGAGCCGTGGCCGTGGCTCCGAAGCTGACCCAGACGCTCAATACTAGCAAGGCAAGCACTAAGCAATATTGGTGATCCATTGTTGTGTAAGGACTTTAGCGTCAGCTAAGGGGTAAGTAGTTTGCATTGGAAGGGACGCGATCGAGCAAAGGACTAGGGTGTGGATTGAGCGTTTATATAGAGGCTTGGTTCAAAAGAAACGGGAACTTAATTTGTATGTGCTTTCAACGCCCACATGTACACGCTGCGGTAGCTTGGTTCAAAAGAAACGGGAACTTCGTATGTGCTCTCTCAACGCCCACATGTACACGCTGCGATAGCTAATTTTGTTGAACATAAACCGCTCGCTCATCCATTATTTATTGTGATGTGAACCCTCAATATTCTCTAGAAAACGTGCCAAGCACGTCAGGAGGAGAAGACCCAGTCGTCTCCAACCAAGCAAGCATCACGCCTGTGGGCTGCTATCAATTGCTCGTTAACTTCTCGTTTAACGCGTCTGAAGGCGTGAGCTCGGCCAGGGTTGCTATCAATTGCTTGTTAACTTCTCGTTTAACGCGTCTTATCGCATGTAAAAGAGCTTTGGGTGTCTGGTCTGGTCTCTATGGTCAATATTGATTTGGCTTTTCTTTCTGTTCCTTGGTTTTCTCCTGAGAAAAATATTTTTGGCTAGCGTGCGATGATTTGCTAAGAAAGAAAGAAAGAAAAAAATAAAGAAGGACCCGTTGACGCAATTCCCAAGTCTTTCTATATATAATTGCTTTTTTCTTCTTCTTCTTCTTCGTCTGTACTCCAATTTTTTCATTTTTGATTTTATCGGGCTTGCAATTGATTACGAATCTATTTTAATTATTCTGCGCAAATGGACAAGCTTACAATGTTGTGCTTCCTTGGCATTTTCGTGGAAAGAATTTTTTATAGGGGAAACTAGAATTGAGTCCACAAGGCGCCAGTAAGACGCAAGGTGGCTTCCAATATAAAAAAAACAGAGACCATATCTAACGTCATATGATGACGGCCGGTATTGACTCGCGTGAGAACTACACGATGCACATAGACACTTGGCACCAATATATTGGGTGCTCCCTTCACGTGAGGAAGGAATCGACTCATGATAACAAACTACATCACAGTTTGTTATGGAGCCCATGATAACAAACTGCATCACAGTTTGTTACGGAGAGGGAAAACAAACCCGAAAATAAAGTAGGGGAGAGAGATCCGTATGTGGCAGATACGAGAGAAGAAAAATCCCAGATTGGGGGAGAGAGCTGTGCGGCCTGAGAGAGATCCAGAGAAGCCCAGGCTTGGGAAAAATCCTGTGCAACCTCAGGAGGTCGATACGGACGAGTCTGAGAGCAGATTTGGGGGCACGGAAGAGCAACCACACGTTGGTGAGATCCTTCTTGTACCCACATCAACTATTATTTTAAGTTCGAAGTGTTTCCTATTTTTGGGCAAAAAAAAATTAGGAGAAAAGTTGTAATCTTTTATTAAGATTAGTGAAGTGCTCTCGGAATTTGCCCCGTGGTTTTTCCCTTTCACATTGGAGGGGTTTTCCACGTAAATTTGGTGTTTTTGTGTGGTGTTTATTTTTATTCCGCATATTCTGTGATTGTGGTAGATCGGTATATTTTTCTGTGATTGTGCACGCATATTTGTTCCGAGGGTGATTGAGGGTGTATTCCCAACAATTGTGGTATCAGAGCAAGGTTGCAAGCCCAGAACAAATTATTTGAGCGTGCCACAGATGGATTCTACCACTAATACTAGCAGGATGATTAGTCTCAATGGCAGTAATTGGTTGATTTGGAAACCAAAGATGATGGATCTCTTGTATTGCAAAGATTTAGCCAAGCCGATTGAGAAGATGGGAGAGAAGCCAGAAAAATATGATGATGAAGATTGGGCTACTATGGATAGAAAAGCAATCAGTGTCATCAGGCAATGGGTGGATGACACAGTATTCCATCATATTTCAAATGAAACCTCAGCCTATGAACTATGGAAGAAGTTAGAAGGGTTGTATGAGAGGAAAACTGCCGGAAATAAAGCATACTTAATCAGAAAGCTTGTAAATCTGAAGTACAAGCCGGGAAAATCAATTGCAGAGCACCTAAATGAGATGAAGAGCATTGTGAACCAGCTGGCCACAATGAAGATGCTTATGGAAGATGAACTTCAGGCACTCCTGTTGTTGAGTTCTCTACCTGATAGTTGGGAGACACTGGTGGTGTCATTGAGTAACTCCGCCCCTGATGGAGTTATCACCATGAGTCAGGCTACTAGCAGCTTGCTCAATGAGGAGGAAAGAAGGAAGGGAACTGGAGAGTCTCAAACACAGACAGATGTACTTGTCACAGAGGGCAGAGGGAGACAGTTTACTAGAAAAGAAAACAACAGAGGCAGAAGCAAATCCAGACCAAGGAAGGAAATCGAATGCTACCATTGTCATAAGAAAGGACACTACAAAAGTGAATGTAGACTGCTAAAGAAGAAGAACAATGAAGGCGGTAAGGCAGAAGATAAGAAAGATAGAGAGGTAGCAGCAGTTGCCTCAGGAGAAGACATCATTCTATTTACAGAATGTGTTGATCAGTGCTTAGCCACCACATCAAATCAGGTTGATTGGGTGGTGATACTGGAGCTTCTTATCATGCCACACCCAGGAGAGAGTTCTTCACATCCTACAGGATAGGTGATCTTGGTGTGATCCGAATGGGAAACAATGGTGTTTCCAAAATATGTGGGATAGGAGAAGTAGTGTCCAGACCCGTGAAGGCAGCAGATTGATACTCAAAGAGGTCAGACATGTTCCAGATCTCAGGATGAATCTCATCTCAGCAGGCAAGCTAGATGAAGAGGGATATGTTAGCCAGTTTGGGGGAGATCAATGGAAGTTAATCAAAGGTGCTATGGTGATTACCAAAGGACAGAGATCATGCACATTATACAAGTTGCAGTCCAGTTTGGTTAGGGGAGAGGTATGCGCAGCAGAGCATGATACTGCAGATTTGTGGCACAAGAGATTAGGCCATATTGGCGGAAAGGGATTGCAAACTCTCGTCAGGGCAGGGGTCTTACCAGAGATACAGGACAGAGTTCTCAGTGATTGTACCCACTGTGTGGTGGGTAAGCAGCACAGGGTGACATTTCAGAGTAGCTCCAAGAAGAAGACTGGCCTTTTGGAGCAAGTGTACTCAGATGTGTGTGGACCCATGAGGGAGAAGACCTTAGGAGGAGCCTCATATTTCGTCACATTTATAGATGATGCTTCCAGAAAGGTGTGGGTTTTTGTTTTAAAGTCCAAGGACCAGGTGGCAGCAGTTTTTGAGTTTTTTCACAGGCTTGTGGAGAGGCAGACAGGAAAGAAGTTGAGATGCATTCGTACAGACAATGGGGGAGAGTACATAGGAGTCTTTCACCAGTACTGCAGAGCACAAGGCATCAGACATGAGCAAACAGTGCCAAAGACTCCACAGGAGAATGGAGTAGCTGAGAGAATGAACAGGACAATAGTGGAGAGAGTCAGGTGCATGCTCTCCCAGTCCAAGTTGCCCAAGAGCTTTTGGGGGGAGGCAGTCCAGACAGCATGTTATTTGATAAATAGATCTCCCTCATCAGCTCTAGATGGAGAGGTGCCAGAGAAGGTGTGGACAGGCAAGAATGTCAGATATGATTATCTAAGGATTTTTGGCTGCAGGGCATTTGTGCATGTGCCTAAGGATGAGAGGACAAAGTTAGATGACAAGACAAGACAATGTATCTTTCTGGGGTTTGGTGATGAGCAGTTTGGCTATAAGCTGTGGGACCCAGTTGATAGGAAGGTAGTCAGGAGCAGAGATGTCATATTCTATGAGGATCAAACCATAGAAGACATCAAGAGGGCAGAGCATCAGTCTGAGTCAGATATGTATGGCCCAGTAGATATAGAGCCTGTCAGTCCTCCAGCAGTTCATGCAGATGAGCCAGAGAAACAGCCAGTACAGGGTGCAGATGAGCAGCAGCCTACACCTATTGAGGATACAGATCAGGAGATTCAGATCCCTGAGGAGGAGCTACCGACAGAGGTGAGGAGATCCACGAGAGCAAGGCAACCATCTAGTCGGTATTCAGTGCATGAATATATCATGTTGACAGATGCAGATGAGCCAGAGTCATATGAGGCGGCCCATGTCAGTGAGCAGCGGGAGCAGTGGCAGAGAGCTATGCAGGAGGAGATGGACTCTCTTCTGCATAATCATACATATGACTTGGTAGCTAGGCCCAAGGGGAGAAAGGTACTCAGAAACAAGTGGGTCTACAAGGTAAAGGCAGAAGAGAAAAGCTCACAGCCTAGATATAAAGCACGACTAGTTGTGAAGGGCTTTGCACAAAAGAAGGGAGTTGATTTCGATGAGATATTTTCTCCAGTAGTGAAGATGACCTCAATCAGGACGGTGTTAGGATTGGCAGCTAGCATGAACATGGAGGTAGAGCAGTTGGACGTGAAGACAGCATTCTTGCACGGTGACTTAGAGGAAGAGGTCTATATGGAGCAGCCTGAAGGTTTCAAGGTGAAAGGCAAGGAGCACATGGTGTGCAGACTCAGAAAGAGTCTGTATGGTCTCAAGCAGGCGCCCCGGCAGTGGTACAGAAAGTTTGAGGCTTTCATGGTACAGGTTGGTTATAAAAGAACAACCACAGATCATTGTGTCTTCATTAGAAGGTTCCCTGGAGGTGATTTTATCATCCTTCTCTTATATGTGGATGATATGTTGATTGTTGGGCAGGACTCCAGCAAGATTGCCACACTGAAGAAGGAGTTAGGGAAAGCTTTTGATATGAAGGATATGGGGCCAGTGAAACAAATATTGGGGATGCATGTATTCAGGGATAGACAAGCATGCAGGTTATGGTTGTCCCAGAAGAAATACATAGAGAAGGTGCTTCAGAGATTCAGCATGAGCAATGCCAAGTCAGTGGCATGTCCACTAGCTGGACACTTCAAGCTGAGTTCAGAGCAGAGCCCAGCCTCAGAGGAAGAGAAGCAGGAGATGAATAGAGTCCCTTATGCCTCAGCCGTGGGTAGTCTTATGTATGCTATGGTCTGTACCCGACCAGACTTAGCATATGCAGTTGGCTTAGTGAGCAGGTTCCTAGCGAATCCAGGAAAGGAGCATTGGGCAGCAGTCAAATGGATCATGAGGTACTTGAGAGGTACAACTAGCTTGAGTCTTTGTTATGGACAGGGAGAACCTGTGTTACAGACATATACAGATGCAGATATGGCAGGAGATGTTGACTCCAGGAAGTCCACATCCGGTTACTTGGTTACATTTGCAGGAGGTGCAATTTCATGGCAGTCCAAGTTACAGAAGTGTGTTGCATTATCGTCCACAGAGGCCGAGTACATAGCAGTGACAGAAGGATGCAAGGAGATATTGTGGCTGAAGAGATTTCTTCAGGAGCTGGGTGTTAGACATGATACTTATGTGGTCTATTGTGACAATCAGAGCACTATTCACCTGAGCAAGAATCCGACTTTTCACTCCAAGTCGAAGCACATTGATATGCGTTATCACTGGATCAGACAGGTCCTGGAAGAGAAGCAGTTGCTGTTGGAGAAGATCCATACAGATGATAATGGGTCAGATATAATGACAAAGTCATTACCTATCAAGAAGGTTGAAGCTTGTAGAAAGAAAGCAGGCTTGGTGGATTTCCCCACGTAGTCGGGAGGGGGAGATATTGTTGGGTGCTCCCTCCACGTGGGGAGGGAACCGGCCCATGATAACAAACTGCATCACAGTTTGTTACGGAGCCCATGATAACAAACTGCATCACAGTTTGTTACGGAGCTGTTTTCAAAAAGGGAAAACAAACCCGGAAATAAAGTAGGGGGAGAGAGATCCGTATGTGGCAGATACGAGAGAAGAAAAATCCCAGATTGGGGGGAGAGAGCGGTGTGCGGCCTGAGAGAGATCCAGAGAAGCCCAGGCTTGGAAAAATCCTGTGCAACCTCAGGAGGTCGATACGGACGAGTCTGAGAGCAGATTTGGGGGCACGGAAGAGCAACCACACGTTGGTGAGATCCTTCTTGTACCCACATCAACTATTATTTTAAGTTCGAAGTGTTTCCTATTTTTGGGCAAAAAAAATTAGGAGAAAAGTTGTAATCTTTTATTAAGATTAGTGAAGTGCTCTCGGAATTTGCCCCGTGGTTTTTCCTTTCACATTGGAGGGGTTTTCCACGTAAATTTGGTGTTTTTGTGTGGTGTTTATTTTTATTCCGCATATTCTGTGATTGTGGTAGATCGTATATTTTTTTGTGATTGTGCACGCATATTTGTTCCGAGGGTGATTGAGGGTGTATTCCCAACACAATCCTGAATTTATAATGGATGATGAAGAGGAATTTAATTGAAGGTTGTATATGCTATATAATTGGTTAATTAGTCGATAATTTAAATGTTGATGGAAACTGATTGTACATTTTATCCCGTGAATTGAGGCTTTGATAGCAGAGATTATTTCTCTCTCCCTCTCTTTTTTTTTTTTTCTCTCCAACCTATGATGATGCAGGGATTTTTTTTTTTTTTGTGAGGCGACTTACGAGGAAAAAAAAAAATAATTCATAAAGACGCAGTCATCGGAAACGAAGTATTAAAAATAAAGATCCCAAAATGAGGTTCGAATGGCAGTTTTAATCATAAAAAATAATATAACATTTGAGTAATGGTTGCAAGTAGTTATTTTCTAGAGAGCAATTCTCTCTTATCCAAATAACCTTTTTTACAGAGTTAATTTTAGAAACAAATAAGTCAACCTAATTCGGATGTAACAGACTTATATATGAAACTCGTCATACCTCGACTAGTTAGCATTTGTTCTCTGCTGATGAAACAGCACGCGTATACTTGCCCAGCGAGTTCGCACGTACGACTCAACAATTGCAGAAGCCTTAATCATTAGATTACCATAAGGCGGCGGAGATCGAAAGGGAAGACCACAGCTGCCACTTGCCAAGCCAGCATCGACAAGATTGATCGTCTGATAGTCGTGTGAAATTTCAGTGACATAGTACTTGTTTGATTCCATATAGAAGACGGTCAATTTTGTTACCCTCGCAAATGAGTTGATAACTGTTGTTCTGCGTCCCCACAGAAGGAAGAACAGCCTTTTCGCTCTGGGAAGCCGATAGCTAATCTCATACTGAAGAGGAGGAGAAATGAAAGCATAGAACAGAGGCTGATACTTGAATTGGTGTCTCCTCCCCATGACGGTATAGAGAGCAAGCTCCTTCCACGACGGCCAAAATGGTTGGAAATGGGGACGAGTTAACACAAGCATGCATGTCTAAACGTAATTCATGACGAGAAAATCCAATTATCTGAATTTATTTGTATGTCTTATCTATCATTAAAATTTGTCTAAAATGTTCTGAGCCCAGAATTTTAAAATTTAATTCTGATTGCGAAGGAAGCGGACTTCTAAGCGCGTGGAGTCATACTAAAATTAAGCACTATGCACTACAAGAAAGTATGTTATTTGTGGCGAACCTATTATGGCGAAATATTTTCGTCGTTATAGGTTTATTTATAACGGCGAAATAAAAATTAAATTCGTCGTAAAACTTATTTATTACGGTGAAATAATTTTTCGTCGTAATAAAAAGACTTATTACGACGAATTTTAAAATTCATCGTAATAGGTCCCGGTTATATTTTACGATTTTAAAATTTTTTTATTTTTCTTTAATTTTATTACGGTAAAATATTATTTCGCCATAATAAAATGACTTATTACGATAAATTTTATAATTCATCGTAATAGGTTCCGGTTGTATTTATGATTTTAATTTTTTTATTTTTCTTTCTTTTTATTACGGCAAAATATTATTTCGACGTAATAAAAAGACTTATTACGATGAATATTAAATGTCATCGTAATAGGTCACGGTTGTATTTTATGATTTTAATTTTTTTTATTTTTCTTTCATTTTATTACGGCGAAATATTATTTCGCCGTAATAAAAGGACGTATTACGACGAATATTACAATTCGTCGTAATAGCTCCAGGTTATATTTTAAGATTTTAATTTTTTTTATTTTTCTTTCATTTTATTATGACGAAATAAATTTTCACCGTAATAAAGAGACTTATTACGATGAATTTTATAATTCATCGTAATAGCTCCAGGTTAAATTTTAAGATTTTAATTTTTTATTTTTCTTTCATTTTATTACGGCAAAATAATATTTCACCGTAATAAAAGGACTTATTACGACGAATTTTATAATTCGTCGTAATAGGTCCGAGATATATTTCTTATGATAGAACAACTTATTACGACGAATGTTGAAATTCGTCGTAATAGAGTGAAAAAAATCTTTCTTTGCTAGGGACCTTATTACGACGAAAGTTAATTTCATCGTAATAAGGTCCCCTAATACTTCACCCGAAACCCTCCCATGATTTTATTTCGTAAAACCCTTGCTCCCGCCGTCTTACCCCCGAGCTCCTCTCCGCCGTCAGCCCCCGGACGCTAGAACCCTCGCCTACAGACGCCGAGCTCCTTTCTGTCTGCCCTCGGACGAGGTAAGAAGAAGAAGGGCTTTATAAAACCCTCTTGCTCGCGATTTTTCTTTCACTTGGATTTTTTTTCGATTTTATTGTTTTCTGATTTGGGGGTTTTAATTTCCCCTTCACTCGCGCTGTTGTCGTCGTTGTTAGCTTTAATGAGAAGCTTATAGCTGGATCTCCGCCTTCCGCTTCCGCCGATCTCATCGGATTCGATCAGATCCGATCCGGAATCCGGTGTGCTCGGAGCGAGGGCTGTGCTTTTGTTGGGAGTCCTGACTTTGGGCAGCACAGGAAGATTCAAAAGAGGGCAAGGGAGAGGTTCAGGGGGGACGCAGATCAAATCTGATACAAAGTAGGCGTAGGAATCGGAGGGAAGGGCAGAGTGGTGTGCGCGTCACCGAAACAAAGGTACTCCTCCTACTTTCCCATTCCGCCCTTAGTTTCTACTAGTAGGGTTTTTGAGTGGATTTTTTTCCGTCTCGATTCGGTTTCATTTTACTTGCTACGACTCTCGCAGCTCCTTATTTTTCCTTTGCATATTATGGGAACTAAGAATAAATATAGCTGATTTATATATGATAGAACAAGCCTTAGAGTTGCAATGTTACTGGTTGTAATCTATGCAAAATATTTCTGATGATGCCATGGATTGGTTGCTGCAGTATACACAATAGGTCTGGAAGAATTTCTCTAGTCATTGGTTTTATATTAGCAATGATATGGACTTAGGTTTGGGATGTTATGAATGGGTTATCCAATTCAGACATGTTGCCGCTATAACTTGAAAGATTAAAGTGCTTTGAAATCATTGATTTAACTTCTGATGCAACTTTCATGTTGTCCTGGCCTTGAATTTTAAGCCCTCCAATGTATTTGTAGTCCTAGCATATTAGAGTAGCTGCATTGATTTATATATTGATAGAAGAAATTAAGAAAATCTAGGATAATATATATATATATATATATATATATATATATATATATATATATATATATATATTGGAAAGAGAGACAGAAGCACGCCATTTTTTGTAACATACATGATCAGATACATTATTCTCATCTGTTCTTCGCACTCTTTTAGAGTTCATTTTAAGCTGAAATTTTGTTCAAGTTCACAGTATACACAATCTGTTTCTCTTTTCTTTCTTTTACAGAATACTTCTTTCAAATAGGGTTGAAAACGTATGAGAACGTTGTTTCAGATATTGGTTGAAGGATAACCAGCAAAGCATCTCTTAGCCCCATGTGTACGTAGTATAACCTTTATGTATGTACATATACAACCTAATATGTGGTTTTCAGAGATGGTTTTTGTATGTACATATACAACCTAATATGTGGTTTAAATAGGAGTACAAGGTAGCTAAATAAGAAAGAGTGTAGAAAATACTCAGAGTTCGGTATGGGTCAAAAGCAATCAACAGTAGATATTTGAGAATATGCATGTAAAGTAGATGAACAGGGAAGGAACTGGGAGCCAGATGTGATCAGATTTAGAGCTTTAGCAACAGGAGGCAAGCTAAATATCCATTTGGTAAACATTAGTAGAGGACAAAAAGCAAGGATGCCCAAGATGTTTCCATATTTGTGAATCAGATTAAAAAAGATTCAAAAAAGCAACTTGTTCTGAATGAAGAATAATGCCATCTAGAATCTGGAGGAGACAAGCTAGAAGTAGATAACTGGGAGGACTGTCCTTCCAGCTATTGGAAGTTTGAATGATACTTGCCTTCTGCAGCTACTGTACATTTAGCTTCCAAACAAATAACGCATGGATCAAAGCAAGCAGGTGACTGGCAGGTCTTAAATTTAGCATATATTTAAGCTTAAAATGATCCACATGAAATTCTAGTCAATGCAAAGCTTCTTCTCCTCTTGAATTTAGCATATTAGAGTGGCAATGCATTACACTTCTGAGCTCATGTTCTAAATTAAAAAAAAATCTGAAATATAGAATATTTCGTAATAAAAAAATGCTGATTGATGAGTGAAACTTATGTGCGGTTCATAAATTTGGATCTTCTAAATCTAATTATATATTTGCAGCTTCATATATGGTTTACATGAGTTTTAGAGATTTTCTTTAAATGAGTAGGATATTTTTGAGATAAATCTGAATTTCTTTAAATGATGTTCACTATTTTTACTCAGATTTGATGTTATCCAACGATACCGATTGATAAGAGTTGGATACATAAGAAACAAAATTGTCCAGAATATGATGCCGGTATTAAGAAGTTCATAGAAAAGGCAAGGCTTCATGTTAATGAAGAAGGGAAGATACGTTGTCCTTGTGTGCGGTGTTATAATGGCAAATGGCATAAGCCTGATTTAGTTAAATTACACTGTATGTTAAAGGGTTTCTCGAAGACGTATCAGACGTGGTATTTTCATGGAGAACAGTTTGGAAGCAATGTCTCAGATGAAAATGAGAATGAAGATGATGACCCAGAAAGGGAACAAGATGAGATGGTCGAAGCATTGCAGGACATCGCTGGCCCAAGTGGTGCTCACACTGAGGTTGGCAATGATGATGACAATCCGATGATGTCTGACCATGGAAGGACCGATCACAGTAAGAAATTGGATGATCTTTTCAATGAGGTGGAATCCGAGCTTTATCCTGGATGTGAAAAGTTTTCTTCTTTGACATTCTTAGTGAAGTTAATGCACATTAAGGTCCTCAATCGGTGGACAAATAAGTCTTTCAATATGTTGCTTGAACTATTAAAAGAGGCATTTCCGAATGGTACTAGAATACCATCTTCGCACTATGAGGCCAAAAAGAAGATGAATGAGTTGGGTTTAGGCTACGAGAACATACATGTATGCAAGCATGATTGTGCTATCTTTTGGAAGGAGAATGCCTATTTAGAAAAATGTCCGGTATGCAACGAGCCTAGGTACCAAGTGGTTAAGACAAAGGTAAGAAGATACCTTATAAAGTTATGCGGTATTTTCCACTCACACCTCGTTTGAAACGTCTATATGCCTCAAGATATACAGCTGAAGATATGAGGTGGCACTATGATAAGCGACCGATCACAGATGGGGTGTTACGGCATCCAGCAGATGGAGAAGCATGGAAAGATTTTGATCAAAAGTATCCTAATTTTGCCAGTGAACCAAGAAATGTAAGGTTAGGTCTTGCTTCAGACGGATTCAATCCATTTGGGAACATGAGTAATGCATACAGTATGTGGCCCGTCATTTTAGTACCTTATAACTTGCCTCCATGGAAATATATGAAAGAGACATTCTTTATGATGTCGTTGCTTATCCCCGGTCCTAAATCTCCAGGAAGGGATATGGATATATTTTTAAGGCCAATAGTGGATGAACTTAAACATTTATGGACCGAAGGTGTTGATGTATATGATGCATCTACCAAAGAGAGTTTTCGGATGCACGTAGCTGTTTTATGGACTATAAATGATTTTCCAGCATACTCATTATTATCTGGTTGGAGCACAAAGGGTTATAAGGCATGTCCAGTTTGTAATGAGCAAACCTCATCCAAAAAGCTGAAAGACAAGATTTGCTATATGGGACATCGCCGTTACTTGCCTATTTATCACAAGTGGCGAAATAGTAGACTCCATGATGGAAGTAGAGAGCATGGAGTCAAACCAAAAATGTTGACCGGAGAAGAAATTTTAATGCAATTAGAACACATAGCTGCTGAACAGTCCGGAAAGCATCCAAACAATAAACATCGAAAGCGAAAGCGTGCACCAAATGAGTTGAATTGGTATAAGAAGAGCATTTTCTTCGAGTTGGAGTATTGGTCATCATTAAAATTGAGACATAACTTAGATGTAATGCATATTGAGAAGAATATTTGTGACAATGTCGTGGGAACTTTATTAAGCATCGAAGGTAAGACAAAAGACACATATAAAGCAAGAGAGGACCTGGCTTCAATGGGGATCCGAAGGGAGTTGTGGTTACAAACTCAAGGTAATAGAGTTTATAAGCCTCCTGCATCTTACACCTTAACATTAGATGAAAGAAGACAATTCTGTAAGTGGCTAAAATCTGTGAAGGTGCCCGATGGATATTCTTCCAATATTTCAAGGTGCGTAAATGAAGGTGATGGAAAGATATCCGGCTTGAAGACACATGATTGTCATGTACTACTTCAAAGATTGTTACCTATTGGCATTCAACCATTCTTGCAGAAACATGAGAGTAGTACTTTAATTGAGCTTTCTAATTTCTTCCAACAACTTTGTTCAAGGACATTGTATGTTAGGGATTTGGAGTTGTTACAAGAGCAGATTGTGGTGATCTTATGTAAGCTTGAACGAATTTTCCCACCAGCATTTTTTGACGTTATGGTGCACTTATCAATTCATTTGCCTTACGAGGCCTTACTTGCCGGACCTGTTCAAAGTAGATGGATGTATCCTTTTGAAAGGGCACTTGGTACGTATAAACAATACGTACGTAATAAGGCTCGTCCGGAAGGTTCAATTGCAGAAGCTTATGTTGTCAACGAGTCTCTAACATTTTGTTCAATGTATCTTCGAGGCATAGAAACAAAATTCAATCGTCCGGAACGAAATTTTGATTCGGATAGCCATTTGGACAAGCAATTAAATATATTTGCAACTCGTTGGCGGCCTCTTGGAAAAGGAAGAATGGTGCATTTAGATGATAAAACTTTAAAACAAGTACATTGGTACCTCATCAATAATTGTCCAGAGGTGCAACCATTTCTCAAGTAAGTATACTTGTAAAATTATTTCTTCATATCATGCAATTTTCTATAGTGCTCATTAGCGTAATGTTCTCTATAGCCAACACATTGATCAGCTAAATCCAACTAGACCGGAACAACTGGACCAATTACAAAAGGAAAGATTTTTGGAGTGGTTTAAAATGAAGTAAGCCCGTACATTCATTTATATTGTCAATTAATATATCATATGTCTTTATTTCAAATGACGTTGATGTTTGGTTTATCCAGATGTTAAATAAGCATTTTGCTGGGGCATCTGAAGCTACTGATGAGCTTTATTCATTGGCTATTGGTCCCGACAGTCGTGTGTTCTCGTATACTGGCTGTGTGGTGAACGGCGTTAAATTTATCACTGTTACTCGGGATGTCGGCCATAAAACACAGAATAGTGGCATTTGTGTTCCCTCTACTCATCTAGGAGAAGAAATTAACTTTTATGGTATATTATTAGAGGTCCTTGAATTTCATTTTGTTAAAGGTTGTAAGGCGATAATGTTCAAGTGCAAATGGTTTGAAACTGAACCAAAGCACAGGAGAATGCAACAACATTATAATATTACAAGTATAAATATTAGTTCAGAATGGTACAAACATGAGCCATTCATTTTAGCATCACAAGCTGAAAAGGTTTTCTACTTGGATGATTTGAAGAACAATTCTAATTGGAAAGTGGTATACAAGGTTAGTCATCGTCATTTGTGGGATATTCCAAAAAAAGATGATGATGTTCAGGAAGAAGTATATCAAGAAGATGATTCAGCAGCCCTTCGATTCACATGTGAGCAACCTAACATGGACTTAATAACATCTCGGCGTACGGACACTGATGCTGAAATAGTTGCAATTCAAGAAAACATTAGAGGTCAAAGTGATGTCGGTCAAGATGACTTTATATGCGAAGATGTTGAGGAGGACGACACACTAGCTGATTATGACAGTGAGGGATCTATACATAGTTCTGATATGGAGGATGATGAAGAAAATGAGCATATTAGTGATGACAGTGATTAATTTGGTAGCATTCATTTTTTTTTACTTATTATAACTATATGTTCTTATACTTTCTTATTTGTTAATTCTAGTTTGTATGTTTGTTTGCAGATGTCTTCGAGAGATACTCCTGCTACATCGAGGCGAGATGATTCTCCTTACATTCCAGCTCTGACAGAGGGGTCATCTGTCGGCGCATCATGTAATAACTCTACTTTAAACTTATATTATTTGGCTATGTTTCTTTATGTTATTTTGCACTAATTTAGTTCATTATGTTTTGCAGCTACATCATCAAAGAAGAAGGGCCGAGGTCCTGCTCGCGGATACAAGTCCGCACATCTGATTGATACGCGTCGTGGACAGAAGTTGCCTATTCTTCTGCCACCTGAGGTTGGACGACCATTGGGTGAGTTTCGCTCTGAGTTTCTGACCGAGATAGGAGTGGTTGTACGTGACATGGCACCACTTGCGGTCAGGAAGTGGAGTGAGATCACTGATGCACAGAAAGCACCTATGATCGATCGACTTCAGGTCAGTATAATTGTATTAGATTACTTTAGATTACGTTTAATGTACTTAATATACCTTATAACTTTTATAATTTATATATATATATATACTTGCAGGAGAAGTTCGATCTTGATATGAATTTAGATCATATTAAAAAAGGTATTGAGTTTCAAATGAATAAAGTTTATCGAGAATTTAGATATCGGCTTCATATCCACTTCATTAGTCACGGTGGGGACACAAGTGTGAGCTTAGCAAAACAAAATAAGCCATCTCGTGTCTCGCAGAGTGACTGGGACTTTCTATGTGATTACTTTTATTTAGATGAGTATAAGGTAAATGTTGGCCCAGATGACAACCCAAGAGGGGGGGTGAATTGGGTTCTTTAAAAAATTAGCCTTTTAAAATAGTTTGCTTAAGAAGAATGAAGGCAAATGCAATGTAAATACAAAGTGCAGTGAATAAAACAGAGATAGAGATAGAGTCAATAGAAGCACGGCAAACACAAAGATTTTATAGTGGTTCGGTGTATCCAACACCTACGTCCACTCCCAAGATTCACTTGGGTCCACACTATAATCTTCCTTGATTACAGCCGAGTTGTTTTACAAGCTCACAACTCAAACTTGTTGTTTTCCCGGGATCACAACGAACCCAGCCGGTTTTCGGGCTCACCAGCACAAAAACCCTAACACAAGCTATACCAAGCTTGTACCGAGGTAAGACTACCTCCACTAGTTCAATCCCCCAGATTGAACTAGACACAAATAATAGAAATATGTTTTTCAAGTACACAGCTCCTCAATGAGCAGATAATCAAATAAAAGAACAAAGTTTAGAAAAGCCTGATTTGTAGTTGGTTGGCTTTTGAGCTTTTCTTCTTTTCTTCTTTTCCTCAACTCCTTTGAAGTGTAGAATCGGGCCTCAGCTCGGATTCTTCACGGACTGAACGTTGGAGTTGATTTGAGCTTTTTCTTCCTTTCTTTGAATATTGAAAATCTTTTGATTTGCTCTTGAATAGCTCTTGGATTTTCTTCTGAAGCTTTCTTGGATTGATGAACTTGAGCACAGACGAAGCTTCCTTTGATTTCACACTTTTTCTTTCACTCTATTTTTGAATCTCGGATTTTTTCAAATGATGCTCTGTTTTTCCGATTTTTTCTTTTTCTCTCTTGATGTGTATATCTCTATTTGTATATCTTTGATTTGAAAACGGCTTCTCTATTTATAGATTCTGCAAAAATATAGCCGTTAGAAACAAAGAAATATAGCCGTTAAGAAAAATCTTACCGTTGGCGCTGAGTTGGCATTCAGAAAAATCACGCCCAGATTTGTTGGAGTCGACTCCAGCTTTGGGCGAGTCGGCTCGAAGACGCGATACCAAAAATAGAAATATTCAGAAAGTTAAAGGGTCGACTCATCGAAAATAAGGTGTCGACTCCTGACAGTCGGGGGTCGACTCATGAAAGGCAAGGGGTCGACTCGCGAAGTGCTCAGAAAAACACCCTCTGGTGTCTGAGCGGAGTCGACTCACACAGTCATGGAGTCGGCTCGACAGAATCGGGGGTCGACTCTTGAAATCACAGGGGTCGACTCGTGAAAATCAGGAATCTCTGTATACTGAGTGGAGTCGACTCTGAAACTCTAGAGTCGGCTCCGGAACGTATCAAAAATCAGAGAATTTCTGATTGACTTGAAATTCGTTCCAGATTATTTTAAATCAATTTTTTGACTTGAATACAATAAAATTGTCATTAGGAATCAATTCAAGAAATGTTCCAAAAACTCATTGATTGAAATATGAAGTATAAAAATTTCCAAAAACTCATTGATTGAAATGAAGTATAAAAATTTCTTTTTGAAAGCTTAAACATGGAGCTTGAAGTTACTTTCAAATTGATTAAAGTCATACTTAACATACTCATTGATTGTTCTAAATAAATTCATTGCTCATGTAAATAAACTCATTGCATCTTTTAATATACTCATGGCTTTTGGTAATCATCAAAATCAATAAGATTGGGGCAACAATTTCTCAACAATCTCCCCAACAATCTCCCCCTTTTTGATGATGACAAAAACATTGAGATATGCATGATTGATTAAAGAATTTATTTTATTTTCATAGTTAGGCTTAGGCTCCCCCTGAATGAGGTAGCTCCCCCTATGAAACTCAATTAAATATTCATTCATTCAATTTTTAATCATTAATTTCAATTATTTTAATTTCTCCCCCATGCATATATAGTTATAAAACTCTCCCCCTTTTTTGTTATCAACAAAAAGGTAGAGATGCATCAAACATAATCATTCATTCAAGATATGTTTTAACAAAATCTGAGATTCATTGATAATAGGAGAAGTACATTAAACTCAGATTACATTGAGCATTCAAAACACTTTTCATTACATCAATGTATCAAAATGTAAAACATAAAGTGAACTTCATTACATTGTAAAGACTAAGCATCTAATACATCAAAAGTGAGTCCTTACAATCCTAGTTAAGTGATCTATAATATTTTTCATTCCGTCTGTTTGAATCTTAACATAATCCTTCAGTCTTTCATCTACAAAAGTGCAAGCAGTCAATATTTTGTCTTGGAGTTCAGCATTGCATTTTGCATAGGTTCACCATCTCCACAGATGTCTTTAAGTTCTTCAAAGATATTCTTTAGGTCTCCACTTAAAGACTCAGATGAAGTGCTAAGTTGACTCAATCTTGGTGATCCGATCATCTAAAGAGTAAAGAGTTTCTTTAAGATTCATAAATTTGTTTTCAAACTCTGATTTCAATTTATCTGCCTGATCATCAAGAAGACCTTTAAGCTGCCTTAACTGAAGTTCTGAGAAACCGACAGACGAAGATGATGTCTGATCAACCAACGGAGCAGGGGAAGGGACTGGAGCAGGAACAGGAGAGCTCGGAGGTACAGGCGAAGAATGTCTGACTGACGGTCCCGGTGCCTCAATGTCCGCGGCTCTATCTTCCATCATACCTTTCCTTTCCCATCTGCCATTCTTCTTCACAAAACCCATTCTATGTATAGTGGCCAAACTATAGTAATCGGTGTGTCTTAAGTTCCTCATTGGCTCACTATCTGATATGATTATCCCTTGGCTTTGAAATTTTAGTAAGAATCATGCCGTAGGGTAAACTGGATTTTCTCTTGCTTCCACAATCAGCAATGTACCATAATATCATGCTTGGAAGATTAATGGGTTTACCAGTTACTATTGCATCCATTACAAATATATCTCTTTCAGAAACATAGTCAAATCTCCCAATCTTGGGGAATAGGATTCTACTACAAATATTGTGGAGAAGTCTTAATTCTAAGGACAATTGATTAGCAAAGACCTCTTCAAAACCAACAATCTCCCTGTTAAGCAATCTAGAGAGCTGGGCTTCTATCTTCAGAAGAAAAAGTAGATG